>APFE030763791.1:206416-219790 GCA_000404065.3 Pinus taeda | reverse complement strand
AGTGTTGTCCATAGCAGCACAAAACAAGTGGAAAGTTTACCAAATGGATGTGAAGTCAGCATTCCTAAATGGAGTGTTAATGGAAGAGGTTTACATAGAACAACCTCTAGGCTATGAAAAGAAAGGCGAAGAGCACAAAGTGTGTAGATTGAAGAAAGCTCTTTATGGGCTGAAGCAAGCACCAAGAGCATGGTACAACATGATACATTCCTATCTACACGAAAATGGATTTGAAAAATGTGAGGGAGAACCCACCCTCTACATCAAAGAAAAGGATGGTAAAATTTTAATTGTTGTGTTGTATGCTGATGATGTTATTTTCACAGGTAATGATGATTATCTCATTGAAAATTTCAAAACAGTCATGAAAGAGGAATTTGAGATGACTGACATGGGTTTGCTAAGATACTTCTTAGGAATATAAGTAGATCAAAATGAAAATGTGATTTTTATCTCACAAGCAAGATATGTAAATGGGGTATTGGAAAGATTTAAGATGCAAGAGTGTAAGGCAGCAATCACTCCTACAGTGATGGGATTAAAACTCAGCAAAGAGGAAAACAGCAAGGATTTTGATCCTAGCTTGTATAAGAGCATAGTTGGCAGCCTCATGTATTTAACTGCAACTAGCCCAGATATAATGTTTGTTGTTAGTTTAATTTCCAGATTCATGAGGAGGCCAAAGAAGCACATTGGCAGGCATCAAAAAGAATTTTGAGGTATGTTAAAGGTACAAAAGGTTTTGGCATTTTATATACTACTTCAAAATGTTCAGATTTAATTTGATACACTGATAGTGATTTGGCTGAAAGTGTAGATGATCGGAAAAGCACATCTAGTTATGTTTTTCACATGGGTTTAGGAGCCATTTCACGGGCTTCTAAAAAGCAGCCTATTGTAGCGTTGTCTACAGCAGAGGCTGAATATGTGGCAGCTACAACAGCAGCATGTCAAGCAATTTGGATGAGAAGAATGTTAAGGAGTTTAGGCCAAGAGTAGGCAAAAGGAACAATGATTTTTTGTGACAATAGCTCAGCTATTGCATTATCCAAGAATTATGTGTTTCATAAGAGAACGAAACACATTGACACAAGATTTCATTATATCACGGAATTGGTGAACAATGGAGAAATTGTTTTACAACATTGCAGGACTCACGAGCAGGTTGCAGACATTCTGACCAAGCCACTAGACCAGAAAAGTTTCAAATTTTTGAGGAAATGTTTCGGTATGATTGAATGCCCACCAGTTGAAATTAAAGGGGAGTGTTGAAATATTAATTTCAACTTGTCGTGGAGCAGCATTAAAATAACGACCATAAAACCATTTCCAAAAACCACGGAACCTCATCAAACAGTTTTTGCTACGGAAGTGGTATTCCCTCAAACTTACCCGATGTAATCAATTTTTTACGCTTGTCCAATATACTTTTTCAAAAACCAAATTTAATGCGGACGTAAAGTTTGGAAAAAAAGACGAGTGTCCAATGTACTTTTTCAAAAACCACTTTACATCGTGACGTAAAGTTTGAAAGAAAAGTCCAGTCAGATATTGTTCTGAATCATTGGATTAAGAGGATGACTATCCCCGTAGATCAAGCCAAAGCTGCATACAGGCCTAAACATGGAGTTCGCTTGAAACTTTTGTTTTAACAGCTGGTTCTGTCAGCAAGAAATTAAATGAAATTTAATGGTGATTGGGAGATTGTAGGTAGAAATTTTAATTATATTTTTTTTTTACTTACGGAAGTATGGCGTAGTAAACGTAAGTAAGTTTTTTTTATTTTGTTGCATATGTAATGTAATACGTGTAAGTTTTTTTTATTTTGTTGCATATGTAATGTAATACGTTTTTTTGTTGATTTTTTTGTAATGAAAAGATAAGAACGCATAGCAGTGCGAAAACAAGAAGTGCTTAATGTCTTGTGTGATGGATGTTTTGTAAGCGTATAATGAATTTTTTTGAAGAATATGTGAAGTGAGTGAACAAGCAATGCTTAATAATGCTTAATCTCTTGTGTGATGGAGGTTTTTGTAATACTCAAGAGCGTATAATGAATTTGTTTTTGAAGAATATGTAAAGTGATTGAAACGCGCACCAGGGCTGATGTATGAATTTTTCTTTTACAATAGTATATGTAAAAGTATTTTTTTTACAGCAGTGAATGTAAAAGAAAATTTTACATATAACACTGTAAAATCTCATGTGACATGTTAAACTCATAAAACTCTTAATAATAAAACTAAAGATGTGACACTCATAAAACTCCTAATAATAAGAGTAAAGATGTTACAGTCATTAAACTTCTAATAATAAAACTGCTTTAGTTTACCGCGTTTTAAGGAAATAAATTATCTATTTTATATTCAAATTAAATTAAAATTTCTAATTAAACTAAAATTTCAATCACATGTTGTTGGTGTTGACATGTATTTTTGGTGAATTCTTATGAAAGAAAAAAGTATTTTTGGAGAATTCTTATGTGAGAAAGAGGATGAATTTTGTATAGAAATTTTATATTAATGAACACAAAGGATGAATTTTGTATAGAAATTTTATATTAATGAAAACAAAGCTTTTGTTTGTGGGTGTATGTAATACTCTTTTATTAGAAATCTGATAAAATCAGTTATAACTTCCATCTTTTGTGGGTGTATGTAATACTCTTTTCTCAGAAATCAGTTATAAATTCCATGTGGTAAGATCATGGAGATAAACAGAGCACTGTGTATGTGATCAATTTATTTGTTTTGGGAATTTTATCACAAAAAATTCCCAACAGCCAAAGGAGGAGAGATTGAGGGTTTTCGCTTTGTGTAGTCCGCCTGAGACTGAGGTTTTCGTTTGTGTCGTCCCCTGTGTGACAACAAACGAACTTCAATAATAAAATAGCTAAACTATAAAAGCAATGTATAACCTTCTTAGCAATGAGAGGCTAAACTTCGCAAACTATGAGATTGTGCAATTGGGGTTTTCCTTCCATAAGTAGCCCTCGGAACCAGGTATTCCTTGCAACATTAGAAGCCCCTCGAACCATCTCTGTGCAGCAGAGGCGAAACGTTAAATGTTTTACCTGACCGAAACCCCAACAAAAGTCGATTTCATACTGTGTAGACAAAAGAAATGGTAGACTACGAGCACATCGGCATTTCCTGCCACAGTAGGTATAACCACTGCTGCTATCGCAACCCTCATAACTGACTGAAACCCTCCACAGTTCAAAACCTCGCAGAGCACCAAGAACCTTCGAAGCAACAACAACAATGAGGGAGCGGGAAGTGTTAGTTAGGGGATTAAACCCTAAACTCCCTCCCCAGGATCACTTGGACCAGATCAATGGACGAAAAGTAGAGCAGTTGTCACAAGCAGGTGAAAGGAGTTGGCAGGCGCGTGAAGCCTCATGGATTAGTCTTATGCCGTGTGTCTCCGGGTACAAGAGGCAGCAGGTCAAAGCCTACGCATGGACGAGAAATCACGAGAGATCATATACCCATTAAAATCCAATCTCTAAATCCACTTTATAATCTGTGTATTATAAAATCACACTAGATATACCTAAGAGCTCCAGTTCTAAGAACCTGAGTAATAAATGTATGTAAGTAAAATAATTTTTATTTTTATTTTTAACTTTATTTCTTGTCACATGTTACACTCATAAAACTCTTAATAATAAAACTAAAGATGTTACACTCAGAAAACTCCTAATAATAAAAGTAAAGATGTTACACTCATAAAACTTCTAATAATAAAACTGCTTTCGTTTACCGTTTTAAGGAAATAGATTATCTATTTTATATTCAAATTAAATTAAAATTTCTAGTTAAACTAAAATTTCAAAATGCTTATCCCTTTTAAAAATTTGCTTAGCTTTACAGAAATAAAATAATTTTGAAGGACTTTCTAAAACATAAAAATAAATTTTTAAAAAATTCTAAATGATATATACTTTCTTAAAATCCAATAATCCATTTTTTATTTTCGAAAATGAAATAAGCATTATCGTATACAATAACCATATCCACTATGATAAATCCTGATTAGAAGCATAATCTTTGACATAAATCTTAAAGAGAACATTTCAGTTTCCGTGATTGAGCACCCCTGACTGACTTACTGACAATCAGCACATTTAATCGAAATAATCTGATATTGCTCAAATTCCACCATTGTCAGGACGCAGCATGCGGCCAAAATTCCATATAACTTTATTTTAATTTGTGCATCCGAGCAAGAAAACAAGAAGTGTCACGCCATGGAAAATGCCTTATAGCTACGCAAATTCCTGGTCCTAAAATGTTTTATTGTCTGACAAATATGGAACGAAACTGTTGCTGGTAATGCCAAGAGAGTCTGATGTGATGTTTTATCTCTTTACCTACAATTTGGACTACAATTTCTCCATATTTTCCAACTGCTTGCACCTATGAGGCAAGTCTACCTCCTCTGATTACGATGTCTACAGTCATGACAGGAATAACTGAAGTGTCCCTTAATCTCTGTTTAATTGCATTCAATGAAATGAAATTATTACGATGTCTACAGTCATGACAGGAATAATTGAAGTGTCCCTTAATCTCATTTTAATTGCATTCAGTGAAATGAAATTATTGATAGAAAATGCCACGCCATTCACATTATGGCGTTCATAAAAAAAATTATGCTGTGTAAAAGTCTTTGATATTCAGCCCTTAGACTGGGAGATGGGGATATTGTGTTCGATATTCTTGAACTTATATTATATGAATAACTAATTGCAAGTTCTCTATTTCAATGTTATCACCTTTCACTTATTGGCATCACATTGCAATTTCGATATTTTTTGTTTTCATCTGCAACATTTTTTAACTCTCTTATTTGTATCGCTTTGCAATTATGATATTTGTTTTTAATGGAGGCCTGATTTTCTTCTTATTCTGACAGCATGTCCGCAACCGAAATGCATGGGCAGTTGGTATAGGCAAACAATATTTCCAATGTTAATGATATTTAATGCATTTTTAAGAGAATGACGAGATCGCCTTTGTCATTCTCCCAAATGCCAGATACCCTCTTGACCTTTAATACACTGCTGCATGCGGATGCTGACATACATAAAATTCTGACGACACAACAGCCCTAGGAAATCCCTTGGAAATAAGGCTTGACGTTCAAATTCTACCATAGTTACGCCATTCAAATTCTCAGATTGTCAGGACGCAGAATCCGACCAGAATTGGTCACTGTTCAAATTCTGCCAGTGTCACGCCATGCGAAATTGCTTATCGTTATGCAAATTCCTGGGTCCTAAATGTTTTATTGTGTGACAAATATGGAACGTAACTGTTCCTGCTAAAGCGAAGAGGGTGATGTGAGTATGATGTGGTGCTGCATGTCATAAAAATAAAAAATAAAAAATATATTTTAAATAGAAAAATAATATATGTTATATATAAAAAATCAATATATTGTAAAAGTAATTAGAAATAAAAAAATTATGTGAATCATATTTTAATTTTATATTTTTAAAAATTATAAGGTAGAAATAAATTATTTGAAAATTACGTAAATATCAACTTAGGAAGGAGAGATTTGTTCTATCTAATGCGGTCAATTTTTTTGACACTAGGCTTTTTCTCTTAGTGTCTTAGATTTTTATGATATTGGGGTTTTATTCCTTGATGCGATCGATTATCCACCGACGTTAGGGTTTTCTTCCGCCTTGCTTCGTCGTTTACAATAAATGCATACAATTTTGTTCGTGTCTCAGTCAATTTTGTTTTTGTGAATTGCAGTGGCATAATTACGAAGGTGCATGGTACTAAATGGATATTCCCAAGTCGAGTCACGGAATTTACTTATGGAAAACAATTGCCTCCAATGGCCTCTGTAAATCAGCCTTTTTCCACTGGAGATAAAAAGATTAGATTGGAATCCAGTTTCCAATCAAACTTAAAAGTCACAATCTTTCGTCGGCAAAATGAATGACGCAGATGTCTCCTCTAGAAACTTTTACGTGCCCACATTATAAAAGATGCCAATACTGATTGTACATAAGTTACAAAGATCATTATCGACGAAAAATGATGATTAATTAGCCACTGGAACTTTAATTGATTTTTTAATTACTCTATCTACTTAAAAGTCGTCGTATCAGCGGCAAACCTTGATAGAAGGCAACGCACAACTTTAAAGAGAATACAGATTCCAAAATCAAAATCATGGACACTGATGTCTCACCAACTTTCGAAATCAATTTCGAAGCTAATCACCATGTCAACTTTCCTAAATTTTCCTTATGGACCACACCATTATTAGAGGAAATCGATACTCTCTTTTCTCTTTATGGTTTCTGTCGAAGGGAATTGTACACGTCATCATTCCGGGAAAAGTGAGAACTTATACCCACCCATTTTGGCCTCTCTCCCGGTTAAAGCAGTGAAAGAATTCAAATTCATTACAAATTGATTTACATTTTATGCTTTTTCTTTTCGTTGTTGGTTAAATATTTACGCTATCCTTTAATGTGCGGGGACGAAGGCCCTTCTCAAATGACATATATATGAAGAGCTTTATGGTTATGCAAAATTATGACTCAAATGACACATACGAATAGCTTTATAAGGAAAAAAATCATTATGGTTATGCAAAATTATGACTGATTATTTTGTTTGGTAATTTATATTTTCCCAATTTTAAATTAAATGGTGAAGTCAGTTTTATTGAAATTTATGATTTAATAAGTTTAAGAAAATAGATGAAAGATTAAAAAGTAAAACTTAATATTTTTATGAGATGGTAAATATTTATTGTTATTAATCAAAATGATGGTTTTTACATATTAATATTTTTTTAGAAAGACAAGAAAGAACCAGAGTAGTTAGGCATCTAATTCTAAGAAACAATTAGAATCAATTATGATAAAAAAAAGAAGACACTTACACAAGAAAGTAAAAATCCTTTATGTTATAGAGAATGATTTATAGGTAGGGATTTTCCTTATCACCAGAAGAATCATGAATCATAACATTATAGAAATATCAGGGGTGGAAGATGATTTAGAAAAAATATTGGACGAGAGAAAGGCAATTTAGAAAAAAAATAAAGATAAAATAAAAAATCCATTTGTTCATTAAAGTATTAGAATGCTCCTAAAGGCTTGAGTAAGTTATTCTATAAAAAAAAAAATGTTCATTATTTTTGTGAGAGAAAAGCAATGTATTTTTGTGATTATTGACACCCGTAAGTTATATAGAGTTACTGTAACTTAATACGATGTTAGCCCTAAATGTTTCTTATTTTGACGATTCTATGAAAAAATGTTCACTGTTTTAGTGACAGAAAGAAGTCGATTATTTTAAGAGATAATTTGATTATTATTGATTAGTAAATAAGGTTGTTAAAATCAAAGAAATAGACATCTCACCTCAAGACTAAGAAAATCCTGAATATAATTACTCTAAGCTGGCGTATGCGAATATAGTTTAAGAGAGAAAGAGAATATTCATATTGACAATAACTAATGAGAATAGTCACACAACATATATATAAAGATATAATCTGTGTGCGTGCTGCAGTAACCATAATCAAACATATGTAACTAGTATTTCAACCGCACATATATATATTATTACAAAATTACAAAGGCATGAGAATGTAAAAACTTCCATGAAACAATAAGCTTTTAGCCTTTAGTCTCAGGTACAATGTTAATCCAATAAATGGTCAAAACAACCTAGAACCCTAACAGAGTATAACAACTCTTTATATGCATCCATATAGCCATAAAAGGCCTTGCACGTATGTGAAGAGCACCTCGGAAAAGAGAAAATAAGCCATTTCAATCTAGCACATAGATGAGGATTGTTAAAAAATATTAACCTGACGTGTATGTGAAGAGCACCTGAAGTGGAAAAGAGAAAATAAGTCATTTAAATCTAGCACATAGATGAGGATTGTTAAAAACATATGAACCTGTTGCGAGAATATAAAATAAGTCATTTAAATCTAGCACATAGATGAGGATTGTTAAAAACATATGAACCTGTTGCGAGAATATTCTTGTCGACTTATACCTATGAAAAGAAAACCTCAGATAGAGTTAGAAAAACTAAGGTCTTAAAGTATAAACTCCGTACATAGAGAATGAAATTATCATTCAAAGAATGTATATTAATAATTTACTTAGGGCTATAGAACACATCGACTCCAGTGATGTCACCGTGTAGAATCCACATAAACCCAAGTTATTTTGGTAAATTGAAGAGATAAATAAATGAAGTATAAAAGAAATGTCAGAGAACAATTTGGAAAATTGTCATAATCCTATATTAGAGAAGACGGTAGAGTAATTTGTGAATGATGTCAAAAACCCTACGTAGCCACATGAAAATAGAGAATACTCTTTGATAGTCATTGAGAGTGTGACTAAGAGCAAGACAAAAACTATGGAAATGGATTAAGTTTACAAGTTGTGCCTAAAATTAAAAATATTCAAACAACTCTAAATGAGGTGTGAGGAATAAAGCCCCGAAATTTGAAAATGGCCTCTAATATGAAGGTTGATGACGAAATACCACTTGAATATTAACTTATCCAGTACACCATGAAGCCTCAATCCTGGCAAGGGAAAACGTATACCATGTTCACGCCATTACCTATTCACAGTCAACAACAAGCACTATGAAAACCATTAGAAATATGTGGAATACACAAATTTCATTGAACATAAAGTTTCAAGTTAACATAATTGAAAAGTAGGCATGGAGGGTTTACCCTTTGTGTCCATCCTTGCCCGGAAGGGTTCGAACACACGTTATCGTAAACCCTTACCATATGTGGAACATCCTTTGCAAAATCATATAAAATAGGTAAGTAATTCATTTGAAAAAGAAAGTGATTGACAATGTAAAATAAGGAAGGGAATATGCCATGAAATTACCATTTGGTTAAGCACAGATAGATGAAGAAATTCCTCTCTGTAAAGACATCACTTCAACGCCTGTGAAAAATGTACTGGCATTGAGGGAGGCCCGGCAGGTATAACAAAATAGAGAAACACCTCGACGTAAGAACAAAATCCAAATGCGCAAACGACACATGAGTTAGGGCTTTCTACCCTTCAGTAAACCCTAATTAAATCTCCATCATCTAATCGTTATAAAAAATATGAATCATCCATAGTGCATGGAATAGAAACACCATGTGAAATAACATGGCTAGCGGCCAATGTGGTCTATTTCAGCTGGGCACTTATATCAATAGAACACTAGTCGTGTCATAGAGCACATTTAGAAGAGACTAGGCATTTGAGTCGTGAAACATAGGATAACCAATTGAAATAAATGAATATTTGTATTCCAAGTTTGGGTTACCAAAGGAGGTTCACATCCCTTACAATCATTCATGCATAAAGGATACTTAGAAATTTTTATATTATATGTTTGTGTTGATAGTCAACAATGGGGTCTCCTTGGTATGAAATCCCAATTAGACCTCAAACTATTTGGAGTAGGAGCCCCAACTAGAAATATGGTTTGTTTCCATTACTATTAGGAAATTTCCTCTGCTACAATTATCAATATAAAAGATTGTATAAAAAATCATCGAAACAAGCAAGTAAGTTGACACTCTAAGGCATGCAATAAAAATGTATGTAAAGTTTTTCATGGAAAGGAAAGGGAGAGTAAGTCTCTAGAAGAAAAGTAGTAGTACTATCCTAAAAGAGACACACAAGAGAAAAAGAGGATCGTTATTTAACCTGCAAAATGGTTCATTACATAAAAAAAATCAGAAAAGCAAGTAAAAATGTACATTAAAAAAGATACATACAAAATCAAATGAAATAACTCATTTTCATTAGTATGTGTTAAAAAAAACATACACGGAAAACAATCAAAGACTAGTCACACAATCATTCATGATATATGCATGAAAGTGCGTCAACTCTTAGAGCTTAATATATTAAGTGAAAGTCCCACAATACACAATTACAATGACTCTACACTAGTCCCAATAGTGGAACATTAAGCCACTACATTCTCCTCCAAAGAAAGATCTTCTATCCTATGCTAAGCTAGAGAAGCCAAGGTAAATTTCAAGTCCCAAATGTCCATTCTCTTGAGCTATGAGGGTTTGTTTATAACTAATGAGGTGAGTCTTCACCTCCCACGTGACTCTTCACCTCCGTCATGACTCTCGAGCTCTTACTATGACATTTTGAATTCCTATGTGATCTTTAAGCTTCTACATGGCTTTAGAACTTTGTAGTGACTCTTCATATTCCATGTCGGACCCATGGTCTTGCACACATTTTAAATTTCCTCATTTTAGAAAATACAATAATTGTATTCCACAAGTGATGTGGCAAGACACATTGACACATATGCGAGTGTGTTGACAATTGTATAGGCCATGGCTTGGTGGTGATGACATCGAACTTGATGATGATGTAGTAATGCCAATCACTTTTCTTTGTTTTTATGACATTGACTTCTTCATGGTGGATCATTTCTTGTACTAAAACCCAAAGGGATTATGAACCCAAGGGAATAATATTAAACCCAAGGGACTAATCTTATAAACCCAAGGTATGAAAACCTAAAGATAAATATTAAAAATACTTAAATAAGCATGGTTGAGCATGATTGATATTCATATTGAGACAATCCTTGTCACAATGCGACATTGGACCATGGTTGATTATAGTTGATCATTGTTGAATAATATTAAACGCTAGGAATATGAACCCTTACATCAATAATCCCAAGGGATTGATATTATAAACCTAAGGGAATAATAAACCTAAGGGATAAAAATTTAAACCCAAGGTATATAAACCTTAACATGAATATTATAAAACATAAAATAAACATATTCGTACATAGTTGATTTCGATATAGAGACAATCCTAGTCACAATGAAATGTTGGACCATGGTTAACCATGGTTGGCCATGATTGATTTTCATATCGAGACAATCTTTGTCACAACACAATGTTGGACCATGGTTGACCATGGTTGATTTCCATATCCATATAGCTTGACCAAGGTTGAACATGGTTGATTATGATTGACCATGGTTTACCATGATTAGTGTTATAAACCCAATGGATTGATATTATAAACGCAAGTGAATGAAAAACCTAAGGAATTAATACTAAAACCCCAAGGGATTTTGAACCGAAGGGAATAGGATTAAACCCAAGAGATTAATATTATAAACCCAACATATATAATCTTAAAATAAATGTTATAAACACTAAAATAAACAATATTGACCATGGTTCATTTTCATATTGAGACAATCTTTATCACAATGTCATTTTGGACAATGGTTGACCATGGTTGACTTTCATATCGAGACAATCTTTGTCACAATTGTACATTGGACCATGGTTCATCATTGGGGTTAATACTAAAAATCCAAGGTTAACCATGATTGACCATGTTTGATTCTATAAAACATGGTTGACCATGATCAACCATGGCTACCATGGTTGACCATGATTGTCCATGATTTTTATATGGAGACAATTTTTTGTCACAATGTGACATCCCACCATGGTTAACCATGGTTGACCATTGTTGATATTATAAATCCAAGGGATTGATATTATGAACCCAGGGGATTAATACTAAAACCCCATGATTGACCATGGTTGATAATGTTTGACCATGATTGATATTATAAACCTAAGGGAATAATATTAAACCCAAGGGACTAATATTATTAACCCAAGGTATAAAAGTCTTAAGATAAATATTAAAAATATGAAAATAAACATGGTTGAGCATGGTTGATTATGGTTAGCCATTTCTCAATAATATTAAACCCTAGGAATATGAACCCTTAGATCAGTAAACCCAAGGGATTGATATTGTAAACCCAAGGGAATAATAAACCTAAGAGATAATTATTATAAACCCAAGGAATAAAACCCTAACATCTATATTATAAACCCTGAAATAAACACGGTTGACCATGGTTGGTTTCCATATAGAGACAATCCTTGTCACAATGTAACATTGGACCATGGTTAACCATGGTTGAACATGATTTATTGTCATATCGAGACCATCTTTGTCAAAACGCAACGTTAGACCAGGGTTGACCATGGTTGATTTCCATATCGAGCCTCATTTGACCATGGTTGAACATGGCTGGTTATCATTGACCATGGTTGACAATGATTAATATTATAAAACCAATGGATTGATATTATAGACCCAAGGGAATAATAAACCCAAGGAATTAATATTGAAATCCCAAGGGATTATGAACCCAAGGGAAAAATATTAAACCTAAGGGACTAATTATAAACCCAATGTATATAAACCATATGATACATATTATAAACACTGAAATAATTATGATTGGCCATTGTTGATTTTAATATTGAGACAATCCTTATCACAATTCCATGTTGGGCCATTGTTGACCATGATTGTCCACGGAATAATAAACCCAAGGGGTTGATATTGTAAACCCAAGGAAACAATAAAACCAAGGGATTAATACTAAAACCCCAAGGGATTATGAACCCAAGGCAATAATATTACACTGAAGGGACTAATATTATAAAACCAAGGTATAAAAATTGTAAGATAAATATTAAAAATACTTAAATAAGCATGGTTGGGCATGGTTGATTTTCATATTAAGACAATCCTTGTCACAATGTGATGTTGGAAGCATGGTTCACCATTATTGAAGATGGTTGATTATGGCTGACCATTTCTAAATAATATTAAACCCTAGGAATATGAACCCCTACATCAACAAACCCAAGGGAATGATATTACAAACCCAAGGGAATAATAAACCTAATGGATAAAAATTATAAACCCAAGGTATATAAACACTAACATGAATATTATAAAACCAAAAGCATGAACATTTTAAAACATAAAATAAACATGGTTGACCATGGTTGATTTCCATATAGAGACAATCCTTGTCCCAATGAAATGTTGGACTAGGGATAATAATGGTTGACCATGATTCATTTTCATATCGAGACAATCTTTGTCACAACACAACATTGGACCATGGTTGATTTCCATATCCATATGGTTTAACCATGGTTGAACATGGTTATCTATGATTTACCATGGTTTACCATGATTAAGATTATAAATCTAATTGTTATGAAACTAGCTCAAGAAAAGATAGGAAAGATAGATCAACGCCTTAGAATTCAGCCTCTTCGAGGGGGCAACCTCCTTTACATTACATAAATGTACAATTCTTGGATGATTCAAATGAAAAAACCTCCTTTCTATATATAGGAGTCTAAGGAGTCACAATATAAACCAGCCGAGCTAACAATAATAATATAAAACCACAAAAATAACAATAGAGGGATTCTATGGGGCACAGTAATAACAATATGGGGGC
>APFE030763791.1:126541-188061 GCA_000404065.3 Pinus taeda | reverse complement strand
ACCCAAGGAACTAATATTATAAACCCAATGTATATAAACCCTAAAATAAATATTATAAACACTAAAATAAACATGATTGACCATGGTGTATTTTCATATGGAGACAATCCTTATCACAATGCAATATTGGACCATGGTTGACAATGCTTAATTTTCATATCGAGACAATCTTTGTCACAATGCGACATTGGACCATGGTTCATCATGGGTTATTTTTATATCGAGAAAATTTTTGGCAGAAAGTGACATTCAAACATGTTTGGCCATGATTTACCATGGTTTACCATGTTTGATTCTATAAAACATGGTTCAGCATCATAGACCATGGTTGACCATGGTTGACAATGATTGTTCATGATTGTCCATGACTTTTCTATGGAGAATTTTTTTGTCATAATGCGAGATCTGACCATGATTAACCATGGTTTACCATGGTTAGTTATGGTTGACCATGGTTGGTCATGATAGTTATTATAAGCCCAAGTTAATAATAAAACTAAGGGATTGATATTATGAACCTAAGGGAAACATAAACGCCAAGGGATTAATACTAAAACCCCAATGGGTTATGAACCCGAGGGAATAATATTAAACCTGAGGGACTAATATTATAAACCCAACATTAGTAAACCCTAATATAAATATTACAAACAATAAAATAAACATGGTTTATTTTCATGGTTAGACAATCCTTGTCACATGACACACTCAACCATGGATGACGATGGTTGGCTATGTTTGAAAATGGTTGACCATGATTGATATTATAAACCTAAGGTAATAATAAACCCGAGGGATTAATATTATATACCCAAAGGAATAATAAACCCAAGCGATTAATACTAAAAACTGAAGGGATTGTGAATCCAAGGGAACAATATTAAACCCAAGGGACTAAAATTATAAAACCAAGGTATAAAAACCTTTAGGTAAATATTAAAAATACTAAAATAAATTGTTGACAATGATTAATATTATAAACCCAAGGGAATAATAAACCCAAAGGATTAATACTAAAACCCCAAGTGACTATGAACCCAAGGGAATAATATTAAACCCAAGGGATTAATATTATAAACCCACATATATAATACCTAAGGTAAATACTATAAACACTAAAATAAACATGATTAACCATCGTTGATTTTCATATTGAGACAATCCTTATCACAATTCCATGTTGGACAATGGTTGACCATAGTTGACATGAGAATAAACCATGGTTGACGAGGCAATAATAAACCTAAGGGATTGATATTATAAACCCACAGGAATAATAAACCCATGGGATTAATACTAAAACCCGAAGGGATTATGAACCCAAGGGATTAAGAACGCAAGGGAATAATATTAAACCCAAGGGGCTAATATTATAAACCCAAGGTATATAACCTTAAGATAAATATTAAAAATGCTAAAATAAACATGGTTGAGCACATTTGATTTTCATATTTAGACAATATTTGTCACAATGTGACATTGTACCATGGTTGACCATGGTTGAACATGGTTGATAATGGTTCACCATTGTCGAATAATATAAACCATAGGAATATGAACCCTTACATCAATAAACACAAGGGATCGATATTATAAACCCAAGGGAATAACAAACCTAAGCGATAGAAATTATAAAACCAAGGTATATAAATCCTAACATGGATATTATAGAACCTAAAATAATCATGGTTCACCATTGTTGACCACAGTTGATTTCCTTATAGAGAAAATCCTTGTCAGAATGCAATGTTGGACCATGGTTAACCATGTTTGACCATGATTTATTTCCATATCAAGACAATCTTTGTCATAAAACAACATTGGAACATAGTTGACCATGTTTGATTTCCATATCCATATCGTTTGACCATGGTTAAACATGCCTGGATATGATTGACCATGATTAATATTATAAACCCAATGGATCTATATTATAAATCGAAGGGAATAACAAACCTAAGGCATTAATACTAAAACACCAAGGGATTATGAACCCAAGGGAATAAGATTAAACCGAAGGGACTAATGCTATAAACCCGACATATATAAACCCTAAGATAAATATTATAAAACTAAAATAAGCATGACTCACCATGGTTATTTTCATATTGAGACAATCCTTATCACAATGCCATGTTGGACCATGGTTGACCATGGTTAATTCTCATATCGAGACAATCTTTGTCATAATGCGATGTTGGACCATGGTTGATCATGCTTGACCATCATCAACCATGACTGACCTTGGTTGACCGTGATTGTTCTTAATTCTCCATGATTTTTATATGGAGAAAATTTTTAACATAATGCAAGATCCGACCATGATTGACCATGGCGGTTATGGTTGACCATGGTTGACCATGATTCATATTATAAACCCAAGCTAATAGTAAACCCAAGGGATTGATATTTTGAGCCCAAGGGATTAATACTAAAACCCCAAGGGAATAATACTAAAACCAGGGGACTAATATTATAAACCCAACATTGGTAAACCCTAATATAAATATTACAAACACTAAAACAAACATGGTTTATTTTCATGGTGAGACAATCCTTGTCACAACGTGATATTCAACCATGGTTGACCATGGTTGGCTATTATTGATAATGTTTGACCACGATTGATCTTACAAACCTAAGGGAATAATAAATCCAAGAGATTGATATTATAAACCCAAAGGAATAATAAACCCAAGGAATTAATACTAAAACCCGAAGGGATTATGAGCCCAAGGGAATAATATTAAGCCCAAGGGACTAAAAATATAAACAAAAGGTATAAAAACCATTCGATAAATATTTAAATTACTAAAATAAGCATGTTTGAACATGGTTGATTTTCATATTGAGACAATCCTTGTGTGATGCGATGTTGGACCATGGTTGAACATGGTTGATTTTCATATTGAGACAATCCTTGTGTGATATGATGTTGGACCATGGTTTAGCATGTTGTTTAATGTTGACCATTGTTGAATAATATTAAACCTTGGGAATATGAACCCTTAGATCAATAAACTAAAGGGATCGATATTATAAACCTAAGGGAATAATAAACATAAGGGATACAAATTATAATCCCAACGCATATAAACCACAACATGCCTATTATAAACCCTAAAATAACTATGGTTGACCATTGTTGATGATGGTTGATTTCCATATTAGATTAATCTATATGTTATTGGAATAATCATAAATAATTAGCATATGGAACCCTTAATATTAGGGTTTAATAGTTGATGGATTAAAACCTTAATATTCGGGTTTAATAAACTGAAGAGATTATTATTATTATAAATCGAACCCTTAAACCTTTAAACCCTTAAATCCATGGGATTATTAATATTATAAATACAAGGGATGAATAAACCCAAATCATTATTAATATTGTAAACCCAAGGAATTAATATTATAGAAACAAATGATTAATAAACCCACGAAATCAAAAAACCCAACGAATAAATAAATCCAACAAACTAATATTAAAACCCTAAAAGATTAATAAACCCTAGCAATTAATATTTTAAAGTGAAGGGATTAATAAACCTAAGGGATAAATTGATAAACAAAAGGGATTATTAATATTATAAACTGAAAGAACAAATAAACCAATAATTTAATATTAGAAACCCAAGAGAAAAATATTATAAACCTAAGATATAGAAATATGCAAGGGATCAATAATAAAAATGAAAAGGAGTGATATTTTAATGCCAATGGATTAATATTATAAACCCAAGTTGTTTAAACCCCAAGATAAATATTATATATCGAAAATAAACATCAATGACCATGCTTAACCATTGTTGATTTTCCTATTGAGGCAATCTTTGTTGCAATGCAACATTGGAGCGAGGTTATAAACCAAAGGAATTAATTAACCCAAGGCTCTAATAATATTATCAACCCAACATATTAAAAAAACCTAGGATTAATATTATAAATCTTAAAATAAAGAAACATAAGATTTCAAAACCTAAACCAATATTATGAACCAAAATAAACCCTAAACCCTAAACTAAATATTATAGAACAAAATATTAAACCCTAGTTTATTCGATGTTGCAGTGCAACATTGAATAAATTGCAATGTGATGTATCATTCTGAGAACAATTGTCACACTACCCTAATATTAAACCAAATATCATAAACATGAACATTATTAAGCCAAACACTATAAATCCTAAGATTAATATTATAGTCCTTAAGTTTAATATAATAAACCCTAAAGATTTTAAGGGATTGCTACTTAATCTCTACTTAATCGTGGGTTTTTATTACTATAGTTGACCAAGTCAATAATAGTTAATCATAGTCAACATGTGTTAGTTTAATAAAATTTATTTAAAGTTAAAACATTTATGGAATGTGTTAGAATAATTGATAATGTGTTTAATTTATAGATTAATATTTAATTAAAGTATGAATTTGTTAAGAATTAAAAATATTATTAATCAAAATTATTTAAAGTTTTTATTAATTAATATTCCTTAAATTAAATATTTAATAATTTTTATTATATTGAGCTTGAGTTTAATATTATATTTGAACCCAAGACCTCCCCAACACCTCCGGTTTGGTGACACTTCATTTCCATGACCATGTGAGGTACCTTAATAATATTAATAAAACATTTATATTATTAACCATAACCATCCACTATAGGCTTTTATTGTCGACCATAACGAATCACCGTGACTCAATATAATTAATTATTCCTCACTATAGATCACCTTTCGTAACTATGGCTCGCCATGAAAGTAATGTTGACTATTGTTTACTATGAAGACCATCTTAGCTATAATTAATGATGTCAACAATACTGAATCATACTTAAATGAGTTAATATGTAAATTGATTTATGGTTAAGACATTATAAATGTGTATATTAGTATATTATCAATGTATCATTAATGCTATATTAAACTCTAATTAATATTATTTAAATATTATAGTACTGTTATTCATGTAATCAATAATATTAACATAATCTCTTATATTAATTTTAATGTATAATTAAATATAAATAATATACTTAACAATGGCAATAATTTATATTAATTAAATTAACTATTGAATCAATATTAGCATATTTAATTAATAATTAGTTTATCTATACAATACATTTTTAATGGTTAATTAATATATATTTATTCTATGTTTAGCACAAAGAAATTATATATAAATTAATCATTAAAGAAATATGGCATTGATGAATTTGTTATTAGAAAAGATCAAAGCTAATATTAATTAATTATTCATAAATATTAATATTAATAAATATAATTATCAATAACCATAATATTGATTAATTACTTTTTTTTGATTGATAAGTGGGTGAATCCTGAAAATCACTCTTACTCTATGGATGAGAGGCCACAACTCACGGGCATCTAAGACTTCAAAGTCACCCAGAGATCGCACCTAGCCTCAGCTGCACCAATGGAAACCATGCTGGATTTTTTGGTATCGGCAAGACTAGAACCGGTGACCTTTGCTTATGGAGCGCCTTAACAGCGCACTCCTTCACCAACTGCTCTAAATCTCTTTGATATTGATTAATTACTAATATTGATAATAAAAGTATTTAATCACTTAACCTTACTTTATTAATAAACAAATTATTAATACAATCTAAAATTAATTAATTATTGATATAAATTATAACTTCTATTAATTATATTAAGCAGAAGATCTATTAATCACTAAACTTATTATTAATTATCAAAGATAATATTAATAAGTAATTATAATATATATATAAAATTTAATATCTAATGGGACTCTATTAATAAACAAATTATGAATATTATTATTAAGCATAAGATCTATTAAACTCTAAACTATAATAATAACAAAACTAATATAATTAATTTAATATAAAATATAAAACATTTAAATATTATATTAGTTGATTGGATAAATATTGATTTATTAAGAAGCTAATTTATTGGAATAAACAAATATTACTTTGATATTAACAGTAGTATTTAGATAAAAACCTTGTAAATGCACCAAAACGGGACAAAATAATAAAACTTGTAATCACCAAAGGGTACAAAATTAATAAACAAATTACTGATACAATCTAATATTCATACCAGCTATAGGACATAGCGACATGAGAACTCTGCACTAGAGAATGACGTAGAATGCAAATGCTCAGTGAACAACGAGTCAACATCGAGTAGCTTAGCCTACAACGCGATGAAGCGTTGGCATAGAATTAGCAGCTGGAGCAGATAGTAGAGGAAGCATGTCGCCGCACCCCAGAGCTAGAAATTGCGACAGATCTACCAATAGGAGTGCGGATTCACAAATTGGCTAGTGGATTCCGCAAGGTAAAGGAGGAAGCAATGAGGATCAAGCTGGACCTCAACCTTAATATTGCTAAACTGCGATTAAAGGCATAGTCATCCACGCCCCAAGAAGTTCGGGAACAACACGTTGACGATATCCAAAAGGGGTTGGAGGAAATACGACAGGCAGTTCAGACCTGTACAATAATGTTGGAAGAATCCTTCATGTTCCTCTCTTCCCTACAGGAGGACCCCACCATACAATGCTTGCAAAGAAAGGTGCACGAGCTTCAAATGCAATATGATAGTGTGCGAGGGACGTCGCAGACAGTGGTCCTGACCTAGCGGCACACGAATCTACAACAGACGGAGGCATTAAATGAACAAGTGGATGTCAGGTGCCAAAAAGAGGTAGTACTTAAAGCATGTGTCCAGCCTTGGATTGATGAGGCCTTCCTCATCACGGCCAACATCGAAGGAAAATTTGAACAGATGAAAGCGATGCATGCTTTAAGATAGGGATTTGATGTTAACAGTGAGCATTCAGCTGAACGAGTGGCACATATATAGCAGATGACAGAGTAGTGCACTGCATACCTTTGCGAAGCCTAGACTCAGTTGGAAGGGCTAAGTGCGAGGATCGCCGCATAATGACTTGGGACGAATGATGATGATTGTGTTGGGGCATGTTGGGCAGCAGATCCCCCCCACAAGATGTTTTTGCGCCTTAAAACCTGAGTTTTGGTCAATGTAACGTAAAGACTCCGTGAAGTATGGGCGCAGAGCACGAAAGTCTAGGATGAGTCATAGGGTTGTCTGCCCTAATAATTGTAAAATAATGTAGATTTTTGTCGACCTACCCATGGTTCGTGGACCATGAGATTGTATAAATAGAGTGAGGCTCTAAGTGTAAAGATAGTTTTTTGGAAAGGAAGCAAGTAATAGATACATGCAAAGGCATGGTTAGATCATAGAGTGAAAGATGAAGTGTATTGGGTCATAGTAATAGGAAGAGACTCTGCAGCTAAGTGCATAGAGGCCTAGTAGAGTCTGCAGCTGAGAGCGCAGACCCCTGTAGCTCAGTGCATAAGGTAGAGTTGGGTTTGTAAGTGGATTGTACTTGGATTTGAAAGCTAATAAAGAGAAGTTTATTCTATGCATCTATTCTCGAATCTATATATTGATGTTATGCATTACTTTACTCTATCATTTACTGTGCACAATTGATAATTACATGTATGATTTCTTATAAGTGAATTTAATCTAAGTAATCGGCTAACAGAGACTAAATAAGGAAGACATGAGTAAATAACACGGGTCGCACTGTGACTAGAACTATGCGAATTTAGTATCATAGGGCATGGGATGCCCGTAGGTGTGCGTAGCACGGTAAGTGCAAAGGTTGGACCACATACCACTCGCCACATATCTGACATCCCTAGGGTGCAGAAACCTGGTTCTAGCACCCTCCCATACTACATCGGGTGAGACCTCAGTCTGTGCTCTGTGGAATGTTATTGAAAGGGCCAGTGGTACTGGCATTTGCTTGGTTAAATCACTTCCGAACTTGGGTCAGGCCCCACTAAGCCAACAGGGGTAGTGGTCCTCCCCCTATAATATAATTCATAAAAACAGGGCAGTGATCTTTATCATGCACCTGGATTTTACATTTTAGGCACCAAACTTCTTCATGCACCTTTGACTGGGTAGCTTTTTCCTTCTTCAAGCTCTGCAACTCCAAGGCATGGTCAGAGCATAGAGTGAAAGATGAAGTGCATTGGGTCATAGTAGTAGGAAGAGACTCTACAGCTAAGCGCATAGACGCCTAGTAGAGTTTGCAGCTAAGAGCGGAGACCCCTATAGCTGAGTGCGCAAGGTAGAGCCGGGTTTGTAAGTGCATTATAATTGGATTTGAAAGCTAATAAAGAGACGTTTATTCTATGCATCTATTCTCGAATCTATATATTGATGTTATGCATTACTTTACTCTATCATTTACTGTGTGCAATTGATAATTGCATGTATGATTTCTTATAAGCAAATTTAATCTAAGTAATCGGCTAACAAAGACTAAATAAGGAAGATATGAGTAAGTAACACAGGTCGCACTGTGACTAGAACTATGCGAAGATAGTATCACAGGACTTGGGGTGCCCATAGGTGCACGTAGCCCAGTAAGTGCAAAGGTTGGACCACATACCACTCGCCACATATCCGACATCCCCAGGGTGCAAAAACCTGGTTCTAGCACCCTCCCATACTACTTTGGGTGAGACCTCAGTTCGTGCTCTGTGGAATGTTTCTTAAAGGGTCAGTGGTACTAGGATTTGCTTGGCTAAATCACTTCCAAACTTGGGTCAGGACCCACTAAGCCAACAGGGGTAGTGGACCCCCCCCTATAATATAATTCATAAAAACAGGGTAGTGATCTTTATCATGCACCTGGATTTTACATTTTAGGCACCAAACTTCTTCACGCACCTTTAACCATGTATCTTTTTCCTTCTTCAAGCTCTGCAACTCCAAGAAGAGGTTTTAAATCCGTTGAACTCCCAAAATAGAGTCCTTGATATGTGTCTCATGTAATCTGATTGTGATCTCCAGCACTTCGGCCTAAGTCCCTATCTTTTGCTGCAATAAAGCAACCCTGAGGTGGGGTGGGAGGAAGGCTACAAACCATTCGCGATGCTGACTATCCGTGAGATTCATGTTAGCCTCGCAGATCTTGCACTTCAGTCTCTGATCTAGCTCCCTGGGTGTTTTTCCATGCCTCATCATGTTTTCCTTGAATCTAATGACTAATTGTGATTCAGACTTGGGCCTACCAAATTCCTTATTCAGAGCAGTCTGAGTGTCCACTAGCAATGCTAATGGGTTATCGGTGGAGTACTTAATGTACCATGTAAATGCGCGATCTTGTAGAGCAGTAACCAATTGCACCTTCATTATATGATCATCTGTAATATTCTGTGCCATCCATACAACCTTCAAAATGAATCAAAACAGATCTGGGTCCTCCTTTCCCAAGCCCTTGAAAATGAGAAACTTCATGGTATTCGACAGATTGAATGGTGGTGGAGGTGGTAGTTGTCTGGGTGAAGGTGTATGTTGTGGAGATGAAGGTGGAGGTGGTGTGGGCGGAGGAGGTATTCACAAAAAACCTTTCTTTATTAGCTATATAGTGCTCTGCGGTGAGGCCTATACCACTCCCTCATCATTGTTCGAAGGAGGTTCTATCAATGGGTTGTATCTAGGATTTGCTCTCTCCCGATTTCTAAAGAATTGTTCACTCCAAGTAGATCCAAACATCAAGGCAGTGGAATAACCCACCTTTCAAACAAGAGCATTTTAATCCCAGTATTAAAGGATTTCAAATACTTACCTCACGGTCCTTTGAAGAAGCATCACTCTGCTTCACTATCACTGACTGAGGTGTCGACTCCTAATTCTGTCACAAAACCTCCTATAACTTGATCAAGCCAATGATTAACAATGCATGCTATCTTATATTCAGAAGCTTCTAACCTCCGCAGTAGCTCTGGTGTCCACACTATTGGACCATCAAGCCTCCACCTTCCTTGGCCATTTGCCAAATTAGCGATCCACTCATACAGTTCAATCGGGAAGGTGAAAAAGAAAATTTCTTGTATTTTTGTGTATATATACTTATCCGACGACTATTCTTTTGTCAAATTTATATTCTCTTACACTGCGAATTCGTGGATCTTTCTATCCAACCACTTTTGAATTTCTTTCTTTCTCAGATTCCAGTAATACAACATCACACATCTCTTTATGCAGATCCTGGTCCGAGCAATGGAACCATTTGTTGGCTTAATGGGTACTTACCTAGGTTCAAAGTTAGTTGCGCCAAACAAATCCCTATCCTACTGGCCCTTTTGGCATCAATTCGCGGAGTGCAGACTGAAGTCTCACCCGAAGCAGTATGGGGAGATGCTGGAACCAAGTTTCCTCACCCAAAATATCAGCATGATTTCATTTTATGCCCTAAATCTCCCTTCACGCAGATTGATAAAGCTTTAAGGCTTTGGATTTAAGAGATCTGTGGTTTGCATCTTTTGAATCAGTTAGTGGAGAATCCACGGTATGAACATTTTTATGCCAACGTTTCAAATCCCAAATGGGATCAATCATCAGGACTTATGAATGATGATAAAAGATGAGCTGCTTTAGAAAGAAATAAATAAATACTATTGGGGATAAATTTTTCAAGGATCAGCACAATGTCGGCTGGGATATATATTTATTTATTAATTTTATTAATTTAATTTTATTAATTTTAATTTTATTAATTTAATTAAAATAAATAATTGTTAATAATGTTGGAAAGTCAATATTAATAGTGTTAATAGAGTAAGACTATAACTAATACTTTAATAAATAGTTAATGCTAATAAATATATATCTATATATAAGTGATATTAAATTAATTTTATTTTATTAATTTAATTAAAATAAATAATTGTAGGTTATTAGAGTAGACTATAACTAATACTTTAACAAATAGTTAATGCTAATAATATATTAAATATATATATATATATAATATTCTTATATATATATTGATATTTATTCTATATTATATATATTATGATCTATATAAAAGTGAATTAATTTAATTATCCCTAATAATTAATATTTAAATTTATTTTAATTTAATTAATTAATATGATAATTATATATTATTAATATATAGAAATTCATATATTATTGTATTTTAAGGTTTATTATATTTTGAGGTTTATTATTATATTTGTTAATATTAAAATAGGGTTATTGACTTTTTGATATCAGAATATCTTACCTACTTAAATGCTATATCTCGGATGTGTTTGAGATCTTGATTCCTTGATCAAGGGAAGCCAGCTCCCGCTAATCTCCATACCATTGTCTATGTTCAGATTATGAGGATGCTTGATAATTTCAAGCGCTTCTCTGATTTTTCGTCTCTAATGTTGCTCCTCCCTTGCGATAATTGATGCGCTTTCCAAGAAGATATGGTGCTTAGTCTTTGAGGAGTGCTCTGCCAAGGCTGAAGTACGAGATCCTTCATTCCTAATATCAGCGCCATGTTCCTTGAGCCTTGTCTGGAGGGAGCGACCTGTTTCACCAATGTAGCTTTTTCCACATGAACAGTCAATTTTATAGACTCCTTTAAGCTGATGTTTGTCAATATCATCTTTTACAGACCTCAAACCTTGCCTCATAGTCCCAGGGGCTGAGAAATGCATGATGATGTTTTTCTTCCTTAGGATTTTAGCGATTTTGTCTGTAACTCCATGGATATAAGGTAGAAAAACTTTACCACCTTGAGGCTGGTCTTGAGCCTTAGGTTCATGAGATAACACCTTTCTTTCATCTTTCTCTATGGCTCTTTTAATCTCTTGTTCTTTGTAGCCTATTCTCTTAAAGGTTGAAACCAAATGCCTCTTTTCTTCGTTCAGATGCTCTGAGTCAGAGATTCGAAGGGCTCTGATGGAAAGAGTGTTTAGAACACCAAACTTCTAGGCTGGGTGATGGTGGGATTCAGCATGGATGTAACTTTCTGTGTGGGTTGACTTCCTGAAAACTTTATGCCCTAAAGATCCATCCTCTTTTCTGATGATTAGAACGTCTAAAAATGGGATGCTCATGTTTTCCTCAAGCTCCATAGTAAATTTTATTTATGGAGGGATAGAATTTAGGTGAATAAAAAACCTGTCAAGCTCTGCTTTACCATGAGTCCATTTTATATCTGTATCATCGACAAATCGCTTCCACCAGGCTGGTTTTAAAGGATATGATTCAAGGGCCTTCTTTTCAAAGAATTCCATGTATAGGTTGGCCACGAGTAGCGAGAGGGGTCATCCCATTGCCACACCAGATGTCTGCTCATAAAATACTCCCTGAAAGGTGAACACAGTTGACCTTAAGCAGATTTCAGCCAATTTTGCAGTCCCATGATCAATAACATCTTTTATAACCTGAATGGCTTCATCAAGAGGAATCTTGGTGAATAAGGATACCACGTCAAAGATAACAAGGATGTCATCACGTTCTATCCTCTCATTTTTAATAAGATTTACAAAGTCCTGGGAGTCTTTGATGAAAGAATCAGTATTACCGACAAGGGGCTTAAGAATTTTAGCAACATACTTAGCAAGTTCATAGGTTGGGGAGCCGATAGTATTTACTATTGGTCTAAGAGGGACCCCTTCTTTATGGATCTTGGGTAATCCATAGATTCTAGGGATAGATTCACAAGAAAGGATTAATTTATTTTTTAATTTATCGTCAAGGTTGGAATCTGAAATGATCCTTTTTACATCCTTCATGATTTTGGGGATGGGATTACTGTTCAGCTTCTTATAACTACCACATTTTAGGTGATCATTCATTTTACATACATAGTCTTCTTTATTCAAGATGACTGCTGCTCCTCCTTTATCTGCCTTAAGAACCACAATCTTGTCATCGCTCCGCAAGGATTTGAAGGCTTTTTGTTCTTCCTTACTCAAGTTTCTTTTGGGAGTTTTGGCTTTCCTCATGATGAGAGAAAATTCTTGTCTCAATGCTTCTTTATCATCTAAAGGAAGGTTATTAATCCCATCCTCTATGCTACATATCATCTTTTCAATACGAAGGTTTTTAGGAGTCACCGCAAACCCCATACCTTTGCTGAGAACATTAATGACTTCAGGATCTAATTCCTGGGAAGACAGATTGACCACTTTTCTTTTTAATTTTGACTCACAAGTGTTTGCTGAAGACTGACTTTTTTCTTTATTGACTCCAGTGCCATATTTGGAACTCCCTGAATAGTGATTGTGCGCACCTTGATTGCTTCTGTCTTCTGCAATATTATTTATGCATTCATTGTTTAACCAATTACCACATTTAGCCTTGCTATGCGCATTATTTTTTATCATCACATATTGATTACAACTGCCCTTTCCACTGTCTGAGCCATGAATCTGCGTACCATCATTAAAATTGCTGATTAAATCATGAGCCTGTGCCCTATCCAGCGTACCAACACTGCTAACTAAATTGTCATCTGATCTGTGTGGATCCAGTGTGCTGTTGGTGCCTCTATTATTCACGTTTTTTATCTTGTGTAAAACCTCACCTGCGCTATTCTCATTTTGTGAATTATCATTACAGTTGTTGCTTGAGTGCTTCACACTATCATGGGCATAGCTATCCGATTTCTGAAAGATTGTTATATCATTTACGCAAACCGATAAGTCAGATTTAATCATTGCTTTGTCAACTACCCTGTGCGAAACCTCACTTGCAGTGTTCTCATTTTGTGAATTATCATTACAGTTGATGCTTGAGTGCTTCATGCTATCATGGGCATAGCTATCTGATTTCTGAAATATTGTTATATCATTTACACTAACCGATAAGTCAAATTTAATCATTGCTTTGTCAACTACCCTGTGCGAAACCTCACCTGTGTTGTTCACATTTTGTGAATTAACATTACAGGTGCTGCTTGAGTGCTTCACGCTATCATGGACATAGCTATCCGATTTATCATTTTCGCTAACCGATAAGTCAGATTCAATGGCGTGGTTCATTGCTTTGTCAGATTCAGTGGCGTGGTTCATTGCTTTGTCATCTACCTTGTGTGAATCATCAATGATGTGAGTGATCAGCGTAATTATTTTAGGATCCAGCGTGCTGTCGGTGCTAGTTGCGTTGTTATTCACATTTTTTGGCTTGTGTAGAATGTCAGCACTCAAAACCCCATCTGCGTTGTTTACATTATGTGAATAATCATTCCAGGTGCTGCTTGTGTGCTCAACGCTATCATGGTCTTGTGCCCTGCCTAGCCCGCTGTTGTTGATGCCTCCGTTATCATTCCTGCAACCACTGTTCATTATCATGCTTTCGATATGCGAATTAACATGGCTATCTGATTTCTGAAGGATTAATGGTGTTATATCATTTACGCTAACCGATATTGAGTTAGATTCAATGGCGTGGTTCACTGTTTTGACCTTATTATGAGAACTGCTTAATAAATTGGCGAATTTCTTGCGTTGCCTTGCTTGAGCCATCTGTCCCTCATTATCATCTTTCAAAGAAGTCCTGGCATCGATAATAGACCAGAGATTATTGTTTATGTTGTTAGCTAGTTTAAGGTGCGATGAGAGAGCTAGGCGTCCAAGATTTTCCAGAGAAGCCCTAACCCTTTTAATTTCTGACCGAATTAGAGAGAAGCTTAGTTGAATAAATGCTTTGCTATTATATTTGTTCTGCAATCTATGTTTGACTTATGCAAATGGAGGAATGAGATTATTATCCCGACAGTTTTTAAGAAAATGAAGATCCGCAGCTCTTCTTGCTATGCTCACTCTAAATCTTTCAAGTAAAATGATTTCACTCCAAGCATCCCCTCCGTATAGGGACAAGATTTTGGATTTAAGAGATCTGTGGTTTGCATCTTTTGAATCAGTTACCGGAGAATCCACAGTATGAACATTTTTATGCCAACGTTTCAAATCCCAAATGGGATCAATCATCAGGACTTATGAATGATGATAAAAGATGAGCTGCTTTAGAAAGAAATAAATAAATACTATTGGGGATAAATTTTTCAAGGATCAGCACAATGTCGGCTGGGATATATATTTATTTATTAATTTTATTAATTTAATTTTATTAATTTTAATTTTATTAATTTAATTAAAATAAATAATTGTTAATAATGTTGGAAAGTCAATATTAATAGTGTTAATAGAGTAAGACTATAACTAATACTTTAATAAATGGTTAATGCTAATAAATATATATCTATATATAAGGCTTATCGATATAAATTCCTGGAATCAGCCTCTAAACCTTGATGAAGGTCTACAACTAGATTTTGCAGACCCTGAACATGCTAATTATCTACTTACACGCATCAAAGATTACTCTTAGCCTAGCAATTACTCAGATCGACCTAAATGGTCGATAACTTTAACATACAACAGGATAATCTTCGCGTAAATAGTTAACATGGATTTTGTTCATATAACAATATAAATAGTGTAAAGTTGTGCATAAATACACAATTATTTCAAAAACCCATCAGAACATAATGCACATTCATATAAAACAACAGTAAAGATATAACAGAGGTATTTATGCAACAATCTTCTTTCTTAATATTCATTTTAGCTTAGAGACTCAAGACTTCCCTCCACACTCAGCTACATGGGTCTGCTCACTTAGTTGAAGACTCTACTCTAGGCCTTTGCGCACACATCTGCAGAGCCTTCCTTCTACTCTAAGACTTCTATGATCTTCCTTCTACTGACTCACTACATTCATCTTCTTCTTCTATTACTTGCCTTAGAATCTCTAAGACAAAATTATTTATACAATCCCATGCTACGCAGACCATGGGTAGATCCTCAAAAAGCCAACTCAACTTACATAAAGAAGGGTAAAATCCTTTATTGGTTGAATTTTTGAGTCTATACCAAGACTCATCATATAAAAGATGAACAGTGTGGAATATATGAATTCAGTCTCTCAAAAACCACACCACATAAATCTACAAACCATTATCGTAACCCTGTACAGAGGGGAAACATGGAAAGAGATATGTAATATCGAAAAAACAAGGGTTAAAATACAAAGAAAGGAATCAGAATTGAGATGGTCAGCTTACCAATTTGACAACCCACCTATACCATATTTATTACACTTTTCACTTCTCTGTAAATCAGTCCTAATGATGAGTCTTGGTCTAGACTCGAAACATTGACAAATAATACATGAACACTGTGGAATATCTAAATTTACTCTCTCAAAAACCACACCATAGAAATCTACAAACCATTATCGTAACATTGTAAGGAGGGGAGACATGAAAGAGATATGTAATCTCAAAAAAACAAGGGTTAATATACAGAGAAAGGAATCAAAATTGAGATGATTGGCTTACCAACTTGGCAGCCACCTATACCATATTTATTACACATTTTTCACTTCTCTGTAAATCAATCATGATGATGAGTCTTGGTCTAGACTCGAAATGTCGACAAATTAAAGATGAAGACTGTGGAATATCTGAATTCAGTCTCTTAAAAACCACACCACAGAAATCTACAAACACTTATTGTAACCCTGTATGGAGGGGAAACATGGAAAGAGATACATAATCTCAAAAAAAATAAGGGTTAAAATATAGAGAAAGGAATCAGAATTGACATGGTCAGCTTACCAACTTGACAGCCGACCTATACCATATTTATTACACATTTTTCACTTCTCTGTAAATCAATCCTGATGATAAGTCTTGGTATAGACTCGAAATGTCGGCAAATAAAATATGAACACTGTGGAATATTTGAATTCAGTCTCTCAAAAACCACACCACATAATGTGCAAACCATTAAGGGTAAAATCCTTTATGACTCTTTAATTATCTATGCACTCCATGACGATAATTTGTGAAGAATTTATATTTTGTATATCAAAACATGGGGCTATTGCCCCAAAATTGACCCAGGGTACCCCATCCCAACAGGAGCCATCTAATCTCAATGACCATTAATATAGTTAAGAAATTATCCTTGTTGTTGACTACTTAGGGGAAACAACTCACACTGAGTTTTATGTGTGCCAATCAACTTTGATTCTTTATATATTTATGGCTTTGTTGGTAGCATACAACACCTAGGGGACCCCCTTGAGACTAGAAAATTACCATTCCAAATAGAGAGGCATAGTTGTGCTAAGGCTAGATGGATTGTAATTATTAGGCAGGTCCGTTGATGCAGATTTACATGATAGCACTCTAAAACCTTCACTTTAAGTTTATGGAAGACTTTGACAGACCTTAACGAATGATCCGGATTTAAACAGGAATGCAACAAATTACATAGATAACCATAAACACAGATATGCAGTGGAAATAATACTTCATTTCATTAATTTAAAATATTGAAATATGTTTACAAATAGTAATGGAAATAAACGAGCTAGGGCAATGGTAGCTTATCTCTGAGAAGAGATCTGGCAGCTACATGCCTCTAAACTATCTTACAATGAGGCTCGAAGGCCTATTTATTATTGATAAGCAATGGAAAACCCTAAACATCCAAAAACCTAACCCTAGAAGATGAAACGCCAAATTGTGGGCCTCGTTTGGGTAAATTTGTACATCAACTTCCTGGGGTCGTAACATTGGCATATGATCTTCGTTTGACGTGCATAATATCTCGTTATAAAGATCTATTTGAGAACTACAACTTTGGGAAGACATGTTGCTCTTAGCTTTCCCAAAAAATGTCATTTAGGGCCTCAAAATGGCTTCGGAAGTTCAGGACCCGAAAGACTACCAAAAATAGAAAGTTGTGCTATAATTAAGGAAACTAAAAATGCTGAGAGAAACAATGGTGGGGATCCAAGTGGACTTGGCAGGTCACCACCAATGTCCACCTAAATCATTTCTCCCCCCTTAGGAATTAATGTTCCCCATTGCATTGAGTTCCTCCATGAGATGAGGAAACTTTTGGTGAACTTGGTCCCTGGTGAGCCACTTGCCCTGGTGAAGGAGTTGGCCTGTTTTGACAACTCGATACATTTGGATATTCTATTGGCTAGTGTTCTTGATCTGTGTGTCCATGATCCAATCAGTTGCAGCTTGTTCCATGCAATCTGGATTTAATTATGTGGGTGTGAGCTGTTCTGCAATGTCGGATGTGTCTAGTAATGCTAGAAAGTATGGCCAAAGGTGGTCCACATTGAACTCTGGGTGCAGGCCAAGGAATGGGGGAATGCTGAGCTCAAATGTATTATCTCCCATAGCCTTAGTAATGGTGTAAGGACCATATTGGAGTGGTCTCAGTTTCTAATAGGCTCCAGTAAGACGTTCCTTTTCAAATGCAACCATACTTTATCACCCACCTAAAACTTGTGTGGCACCTGATGTTGATCATGTCACTGCTTGTACTAGGCACTTGATTTCTCTAGAATGTCATGGACCTACTGGTGAATATGTTGGATGCGCTCAATGAAGCTAGTTGCCTTGTCTGTTTTGAACTGGACATGAGCTGAATCTCTGTGAGTAGCTGGAAGTGGCATGGCCACATCAATGGGGCATAGTGGCTGGAATCCCAAGCCCACTTGAAAAGGGATATGGCCAATCGAGCTATGAAGAGCTCGGTTGTAGCTGTGTTGAACATAGGGTAGGCTCTCATCCCATGTGCGTGGATGCTTTGAGTTTTACATGCGCAAAATGTGTACAATCATCCTGTTGACAACCTCTGTCTGGCCATCAGTTTGAGGATGGAAGGCTGTGGACTTAGTGAGTTTGGTGTCCAGCATTGATAAGAGACTGAATCAAAATGTACTAAGGAACCAACTGTCCTGAACTGAGATGATAGACTGTGGGATCCCAAAGTGCACCCACACTAGTTCAAAAAAAAGTTTAGCAGTGGTTTCTGCTATGATATTCTTCTTGTAAGCTGCCATAATGGCCATCTTTGAGAACCTTTCGATGACCACAAAAACACAGTCATTTCCATGTTTAGTGGAAGGAAGGTCTGACATGTAATCCATGGAGATGGATTCCTAAGGTCGACTAGGGGTAGGCAATGGGGTATAGAGGCTTCGCTTCTTGATGGTTGGTTTGGCAATGGTGCAGGCAGTACATGATCTGATGTAATTCCCAACATCCTGTCGAAGATTTGGCCAATAGAAATACTTCTGCAATACTGCCACCATTTTCTCGACCCCAAAATCCCTAGCAGCTTGACTGTAGTGTTGTTCCCATATCATCTTGGCACGCTCGCTTGAAGGAGCACAAAGGTGACCCAGGTGGCATTAGAAGGCATCCTAGAGGTGAAAATCTGGAACATGCTGACCCTCAAAGAGTGTCTGGTATGTGTGGTTGAATTTTGGGTCACTTTTGTAGAGAAGTGGCCAATCAAAAGTCTCGTGCCCACAAGACTTGAGCATCGTGGTTAATGCCATGATTAGTGGTCGACTGAGGAAATCTGCAACATTATTGGTGCTACCCTTCTTATACTTGATATTCAAATGGAACTGTTGCAGGTATGTAGACCACTTCCAATGGCAATCATTCTGCAATTTCCCTTGGATCTGTATGAACTACAAAGGTTGGCAGTCTATGTGGATGACCGTTTCTTTCCCCAAAATGTAATTCTTCCATTGTCGGCAGGCCTGCACAATGGAATACATCTCTTTCTCATAAGTGGGATACTTCCGGACTGTGTCTGAAAGTGTCTCACTGTGATACACCACTAGATGCCCTTGTTGAGTAAGGACTACACCAATAGCATAGTCAGAGGCATCTGTCTCGACCTCAAATGGTTGTTGCAAATCTAGTAATGCGAGAGTTGGTGCCATGTAGAGGCAATATTTCAACTTTGTGAATGCCTACTATTGAGATTCAGACCAAAAGAATTTTTATTTCGCTCCTCCCTTGATGACTTGACTCAAGGGCCAAGTGATATGAGAAAACCCCAACACAGACCTGCAGTAGAAGTTGGAAAGACCTAGAAAGCTGCGAAGCTCTGTCAGAGTGGTTGGACATGGCCAATACCGAATGACTTGAATCTTGGCTGGATCCACTTGCACCCCCTGTTCATCAATAATATATCTTAGATACTAAACTTGGGTCATGCCAAAAGTACATTTCTCCAAATTGGCACATAGCTTGTGTTGTCGTAGTGTTTGGAGAACCTGTCGGATGTGGTGGAGGTGCTCTTCCCAAGTTTGGCTAAAGATCAGAATGTCATCCAAGTATACCACTAAAAATGAGTTGGTGAATGGCCACAAGATGTCATCCATTAGCCTCATGAAGGTTGCAGTCTTCCACACATCAGAGGGTTTGATTGGTACCTGGTGATATCCTGACAAGAGATTGATCTTACTAAAATATTTTTCCCACTTTAATTGGTCTAGGAGGTCATCAATCCGCGGGATCAGGTACCTATTATGAATAGTGATCTTGTTTAGTGCCTGATAGTCAATACAGAGTCTTCAAGTCCCATCCTTCTTTTGTACCAACATGATCGAGCTCCCGCAAGGTGATGAACTCAGACGGATGTGACCTTTCTGTAAAAGCTCCTGAACCTGCCTCTTGATTTCATCGTTCTCTAGAATGGAGCACCGATAGATTGGTCCATTGGGTAGCGGTGCACCTAGGGTTAGATCAATGGAGTGCTTTACCTAACAACATAGAGGAACCCCTGCAGGGGAGGTGAAGATGTCCTCGTACTCCTCCATGACCTTGTCCATCTGTAGTTGTCGTGCTGAGGGGCCCTATCTAGAGGTCGTGGCCACTGTCTTCTACTTTCCTTGAGGGCATACCATCAGGAAAATAAATTTCCCGGTTTTGGAAATGAGCTTACTACATTATTTTGCAGTAACCAAATAGATGGCGCTAGGTGGTGCTACCTCCAGTATCCTGTACAACGTATTTCCCAATGTAACAATAACAACACGGGGCCGTGATTCATACACAGCATGTCACTTCGACAAGTATGGTTGTCCTAGTAATACATCACAAACTTCAAGGGGGGAAATGTCACACAATACCTCATCTGCGAAGGGCTTGATGTCATATGGAAGGCGACACTATTGGCTCATGCGAAGATCCCATCCTTGGTGAAGCCACCCAATGGTGTACGGTTGTGGATGTGCTGTGGTCGGTAGGCCCAACAACTTCACGACCTCTACTGAAATGAGGTTCTTCTGGGTCCCGCTATCGACAATGAATTGTAGTGGGGAGCCCTTTACCCACATCTAGGAGTGGAAGAGATGCTCCTCCTCCTTTGGATCTTTAGGTTCCTGCTTCTGTATCTTCGTGGTGGTAATGGTGGAATTGGGATTCGCATCGATAATTTGCTTCCCTTTGTCATTCCCCTTATTAGGTGCTGACTCAGAGTCAGAACATGCATCTGATTTTGAAACTTTTAGCTCAGCCACCAGTGACTGCTTGGCTCGACACTCATTTGTGTTGTGAGTGGAGCTCTTATGGAGCTCACACCATTTTCCTGTTTCCTTTTTTAGCTTTGTGGCACTATTCTTTGCTTGCAGCTTTGGTGGGTTGTCTTAGGCTACCTCGCCATGGCTTTGTCCTTTGTTCTGTGGTTTAGGGGCACCTTTCCCTTGCTTCAGATTCACAGATCCAAAGTCTCGCTTCTTCTGTTTAAACTTTCACTCAACCTTAATAGCATATCGATATGTTGTGCTGAACGAGGAGATGTTTAGGAATTCTATTTCTTCCTGGATGTACTTGTGCAAGCAGCCACGATATTTTAGTATCAAATGCTGCTCTAAATCCTTGATACCCAACTTTTTGCGAAGGATAAGATTGGAAAACTTCTGCACGTCCTGGTCCCTTCCCTGCCGCAGCATGGACCACTTTATGTATTGATCCTCATAGCTTCCGATAGGCTAGTACTACTCCTTGATGGCATCCCGGAATGAATTCTAGGCGGGTGCGGCTGGAAATAGTGAGCCAGTATTTTCATCCTTTTGCTCGCAGTAGGTTTCCCACCAGTCCTTGACATGGAGGGCTGCTTTGAGAAGAGTGAAAACAATATTTTCCCAACTCAAAAATTCTTGAACAAAAAAATAACCCTCTAGCAGATTTAACCATTTATCTATGGCATCTGTGTCTATCTTACCCTCGAATATGGGGATTTCAAAATTAACTTGTACGTTAAAGGGCGTAGAATTTCCAGAGTAGCTTCTGGAAGCCAATGCATCGCTTCTAGGTAGTCGCTAAAGGATCTACGCAAAGCTATCCATCATAGCATTCCTTTGTCACTCAAGGGCTTCTTTGAACAAGATTTTGATAGGATCTCCTGCACCCTCATCTTTCTTCTCATCCACCATGGGAGGACAACGGGATTTGCGAGGCTGGTCTTGCAAAGGATAGACCAGTTCAAGCCCTATCTCCTTATATACTGACCTCATTAGGGACGTGCAAAGAAAAACAGAGAAAAAGTAGACTGCTCTGATACCACTGATCTGGATTTAAACAAGAATCCAACAAATTACAAAGATAACCATAAACACAAATATGTAGCGGAAATAATACTTCATTTCATTAATGTAAAATATTGAAATATGCTTACAAACAATAATGGAAATAAACCAGCTAGGGCGATGATAGCTTATCTCTGACAAGAGATGTGGCGGCTACATGCCCCTGAACTACATTATAATGAGGCTCGAAGGCCTATTTACTATTAAGAAACAATGGAAAACCCTCAACATCGAAAAACCTAACCCTAGAAGATGAAACACCAAACTCTAGGCCCCGTTTGGGTAAATTGGTACATCAACTTCCCGAGGTCGTAACTTTAGCATATGATCTTTGTTTGACGTGCACAATATCTTGTTAGAAAGATCTATCCAAGATTCGGGGAAGAGCAACATCGGTCCATGGACCCATGTTGCTCCCATTTTTCCCAAAAAAACGTCATTTAGGGCCTCAAAACGGCTCCGGAAGTTCAGGACCCGAAAAACTGTTAAAATAGCAAGTTGTGCTACAATTAAGGAAACTGAAAGTGTTGAGAGAAACAATGGTGCGGATCCAAGTGGACTTGGCAGGTGGCCACCAATGTCCACCTGGATCAATGAAGATAATATAACATGTTCTCACAACTATTATAGTTTGGGTTTTCCACACCTAATGGGGTATTATATGCTTTCAATGTTTCCCCCACTATGGTGTAATTCAACCTCAAATAATATTTGGTTTGCTTCTATTATGTCATATCTCTTGTTCTTAGAATCTATTGGCTCAATAGTTGTTAGATGTGTTGCAATGTTTAGTTTTCTTGATACTTAGTTTGATTCCAGATTCACCTCAAGCACATATCTTTTTTGCTTTGTCATTCTTCAGTCATTGTTATATTTTTGGAGGCATCTAATCTCAATGAGCATTAATATAGGTAAGAAACTATCCTTGTTATTGAATTCTTAGGGGAAACAACTCACACTGAGTCATAGGTAAGAAATTATCCTTGTTGTTGATTGCTTAGGGGCAATAACTCACACTGAGTTTTCTATGTGCCAATCAACTTCGATTCTTTATATATTTATGGGTTTGTTGGCAACATACAACACTTAGGGGACCCCCTTGAGACTGATAAATTACGAGTCCAAACAGAGGGGTGTAGTTGTGGTAAGGCTAGATGGACTGTAAATATCAGGCAGGTCCACTCATGCATATTGGCATGATAGCACTTTGAAACATTCACTTTAAGTTTATGCGGGACTTTGACAGACCTTAAGGGATATAATATAGCATGTTCTCACAACTATTACAATTTGGGCTTTCCACACCTAATGGTGCACTATATGCCTTCAATGTTTCCCCCACTGTGGTATAATTCAACCTCAAATAGTATTTTGTTTGGTTCTATTATGTCTTATCTTTGGTTCTTAGAATCTATTGGCTCAATAGCTTTTAGAGGTGTTGCAATGTTTGGCTTGGTTGATACTTATTTTGATTACAGATTCACCTCAGCCTCATATCTTTTTAGTTTTGCCATTCTTCACTCATTTTTATATTGTTGGAGGCATTTGATCTTAATGAGCATTAATATAGGTAATAAATTATCCTTATTGTTGACTACCTAGGGGAAACAACTCACACTGAGTTTTCTGTGTGCCAATCAACTTTGATTCTTTACAAATTTATGGGTTTGATGGCATCATACAACACCTAAGGGACCCACTTGAGACTGGAAAAGAGAAATTCTAAACTAGTGGGTCTGTTATTCATTTAGAAATGCTTCTCTAATGAGATAATGAATCTACGTGACATCAAAATTTTCTCTTTCAAAGGATATTCTTTGCTATTTTAGTAGTCTGATATTCAATTACAAGGGTCATATTTGAGGTTATAGTGGCAATGAAATTTCTTTCTAAATCAGTGGGTATGTTGTTCATATAGAAATTCTTCTCAATCTTGTGATCTATTTAACAAGTGATATCGGCTGTAGTGGCTTTAATTTACCCTTGTTAATCAACAAAAGTAACATTATTCATTATTCAACAAAAATGGTAACATTATTCAACAAAAACATACTTGTATGTCTTGACCAACTGCTGAATAGAATGAATGTAACATTGTGCCCACACTCTGTTTGTATGTCTCTAGCAGCTGATGAATAGAATGAATGTAACAGTGTGGACACAGTCAATTTGTATGCTTCCAACAACTTCTAAATAGAATGAATGTAACAGTGTCTGAACACTTTGATTGCATGAGTAGAACGAATGTTTGAAATGAAAATGAGTAAGAGTTGTTGTTTCATAGTTTTTCCATACATAATTTAATTAGCAGGGGAGATTGGCATGGATTTCCATCTCCCAAATTCAAATGTGTGGCCTGGATTGATTTTTACATGATCAAATGGTTGATAACCATTGATGGTTGATCCATGTGATTTCATGTTTTTAATTACTAAATTGAAAAGGTTGGTGTGTTTAATACTTGAATTTAAAGGGTTGGTGTCATTTATTGCATCCTCTAAAATAATTCCTGAATTGAATGTTATCATTTATTGTCTTCAATAAGTTGAATGGTTAAACACACATGTACATATGGGTGACACACATTTCACCTATTCTTGCGCAGGTATTACTGAGCAATGGGATATGTTGCTCTAGACGAAATTTGTAGGTGATTGTTTGATGGAATAGGTGTACTCCTTAATAGAATTCAATGGAATGTTTTGTAGTGCATTTTGACTTATTTGATAATTCATAGCTAGAGATATTTGGGAAATTATTGTAGAATATGAAATGGCTTCTTTAAGCCAGGTGATAAGCCAACATAACTATGAAGAAAAATACATATAAAAAAAATTAACAAATAAAACACAACTGCTGTGTGGCCTCAAAACTGTTGTAAATATCATATACTAATTAAACCATTAACTACATTCTTATATAGTAATATTATTACTAAAATGATTATAAATCAACTTTGAAAACAAATCTGCTTATACTACAGTTAATTTCCAGCACTAACGACCCTAACAATTTGTTGTCCTAATTTTCCAAAGAAAACATAAAATCTGCTTACAAATTTGTTAGCAATTTACATAACAAAATTAAGAAGTATTCCCAACTCTCCCCCTTAATTCTTAATGAGAATTTACTATCTTATCTCGTAGTGTCAAAAACTGATCTTTTGCAACTTCTTTGGTGAAGATATTCATTAGCTGATGCTCAATATTTATATGCTTCAATTCAATATCCTCCTTCGACACCAAATCTATAATGAATTCATATTTCATGTCAAAATTCTTTGTCTTATTGTGATGAACCGAATTCTTTGCTAACTTGATGAAACTTACATTATCACAATAAATCACTGTAGGCTAATTTTTTTTTTCTCCAATTTCTTCCAAAAAACATTACGAGCCAAAGAGATTGTGTACGTGTTGAGATAACTGCAACATACTTTGATTTTGTGGATGAGGGAGAAACAATGCTTTTTTTTTTTGAGTTCCATGTAATAAAACCAGAACCAAAGGAGAAACATTTTCTAGATTTGGACTTACAATCATCAATACTACCTCCCAATCTGCATCACTGAATCCAACAAGATTGAACTTTTTAGAAGAGTAGTAATGAATACCAAAATTTAGAGTTCCTTTTGCATACCTTAAAATCATCTTGGCTACCTTCATATGTATTTCATATTGATTTTTCATATACCTTGAAACAAGTGAAACTGAATATGTAATATTAGACCTTGTGTGGGTTAGAAATATCAAGCTCCCCACAATACTTCTGTAAGTTTTCTCATCAACTAAATCAGCACCATCATCTCTACATAACACCTATCCATGAGCACTTGGAGTAGGGGATGGATTAAAAACAAGCATATCAAATTTATTCAGCATATCCTGTGCATACTTTGTCTCACAAATGAAAATCCCATCCTTACATTGATAAACCTCCATTCCTAGAAAATATTTCATTATTTCTAGATCTTTCATCTCAAATTCATTCATCATAGCAACTTTTAATTTATCATTCATCTTAGAACTACTACCCATATATAATAGATCATCAACATACAAACTTATGATTAGAATATTAATACCTTCTTGTTTGTAGTAAAGGGTAGGATCACTCTTAATTCTCTGGAGGCCATTTTCCTGAAAGTATCCATCAATCCTAGCATACCACGCTCTTAGTGCTTACTTGATGCCATACAAAGCCTTCCTCAACTTGTAGACATTATTCTCCTTTCCTTCCACTTCAAAGCCTTGTGGCGGCTCCACATATACTTCCTCTTCTAATTACCCATTCAAGAAGGCACTTTTAACGTCCATATGATGTATGCTCCACTTTTTCTGAGCTGCTAATGAAATCAACATTCTAATGTTCTCCTATCTTGCTACTGGTGCAAATGTCTCTTCTTAATCAATTCCATACATCTGTGTAAATCCCTTAGAAACTAATCTTGCTTTGTGTCTTTCAACACTCCCATCACTGTTAAATTTAGTCTTATAGACCCATTTGGTTCCAATATTTTTCTTGTCATGTGTAAGCTCTATCAACTTCCAAGTGTCATTACTTTTAATGGAATCCATCTCTTCTTGCATGGCTTGCATCCAAAACTCATTAGTTCATGCATCTTCAAAACATGATGGTTCAAAATGAGCCTTGGCTAATAAAGAAAAATTGACTATCTCACCTATTGGCCTTTCCTCATGTGCTTGGTTTGCACTCCTCTTATAAATATCACTCAATGTTCTTACCTTCCTTGTAGAACTTGGAGAAGAAGTTGGACATGAAATTGATGTTGAAGAAATTGATGAAGGGCTGCTTGGTGGAGTTAGCCCACTAGTTATAGAAACATTAGTTGGCTGGTCATCATCAATATCAACAATTATATCATCATTCAAAATAGATTTTGTCTTCTTTGCATGGCCTTTTTTATGACCATAAACTCCCCTTTCATCAAAAAATACATCTCTTCAAACAATAAGCTTGTTAGTTAGAGGATTATACAATTTATAAGCCTTGCTTCTCTCACTATACCCAATAAAAATACATAACTCACTCTTTGCATCTAGCTTTTTTCTATTTTGATAAGGTCCACGCGCATAAGCCAAACAACCAAAAAGTTTAAAATGATTAACATTAGGCCTATTTCCATACCAAGCTTCATAAGGAGTCATCCTTTCCAGTTCATTGGTGGGGCTACACTTGAGGATGTACACTATTGTAGCAACTTCATCTCCCCAATAAGAGTTTCTCAATCCCTTAGTTTGTAACATGCATCTTGCCATTTCAACCATAATATGATTCTTTCTTTCAGCTATGCCATTATGTTGGGGTGTGTATGTTGTAGTATTCTGCCTCCTAATGCCATTCATATCACAATAACTCTGGAAAGCTTTTGAGAAGAATTCTCTTCCACATTCAGTCTGCAAACATTTGATATTGCACCCTTTCTCATTTTATACAAGGGCTTTGAACTTCTTGAATGTATCTAGGGCTTCACTTTTGGCCTTCAAAATATATACCCAACAATTTCATGAGTAATCATTAATAAAAGTGATGAAATATGATGACTTACCCAAACTCTTTGTTTGCATAGGACCACATATGTCTGAATGAACAAGTTGAAGTGGGTGATGAGCCCTCCATGCAGTGCCCTTTGGAAGCCTTTCCCTTGAATGTTTTCCTTTAGCACATCCTTCACAAACTTCCTTATGCTCTTCTACCTTGGGCAAACTTGAAACTAATGCATGTGAGGTTAGAAACTTCAAGATGTGAAAATTTAAATGCCCACACCTCGCATGCCATAATCAACTTGAATCCTCATAAGCCATATTTGCAAGATTATTGTTATGTTCATCAAACCTCAAGGGAAACGTCCTATTTCTTGGCATAGGCATAGCAGTGATCACCCTATTTCCCTTATTCTTCTCATAGATAGTACATATCTTATTTTCAAGCACTACTTTATAGTTTTTCTCACGTAGCTGCCCAACACTCAACAAATTGTGCTTTAATTGTGGATTTTAATAAATGTCATGAATACTATTTATACCTTCTTTTGTTTGGACCTCCATAGCCCCTTTGGTAGAAACCTCCAATGATTTATCATCACCAGGCTGAATCTTGGATTTGAAACATCCGTCCTTTACTGAAAACAACTTCTCATTCCGTGTCATATGGTTAGAGCATCTAGAATCTAGGTACCAAACATCTTTACAAGTATTTTCACCTTTGGCGTAAGATAAAAATAAATGATCTCGAGGATACTCACCACTTTCTTGAGCATAATTAGCATTTTTACCTTCTTTCCATTTGCATTCTCTTTCAAAGTGGCCATACATGTTACAATAGTATTGAACATTTCTCTTATCAAATCTACCTGTAACTCTTCCACTTGAGCTACCTTTTCCTCTACCTCTTGAATAATTTGGGCTTTGCCATTTACCTTGACCATGATTGCTTTTAGTACTGCTTCTGCTTGCATCTTCATTATCTTTAATTTGTAATTTAGAGGAAAAAGCTTTCTCTACACCTACAAAAGTCTCCTTCAATCTTTCTTCATGAGACATCAAAGATCCAACCAATTGATCAAACTATGTTTTTCAAATCCTTACCTTCTTCCATGATTATGGCAACATGATTCCATCTATGTGTCAAAGATATCAGTACTTTTTTAATTAAAACTTCAATACTTCGAGTTTCTCCTAGTGTAGCCATTTTATTGACCACATCTTTGACTCTCACACAATAGTCACTCACACTTTCAACTTCTTGCATATTCAAATTCTCGAACTCTCACCTCAATGTCTGAAGCTTGACCACCTTAACTTGATAACTACCTTGATAAGCTTCTTGTAGAGTCTTCGAAGCATCTTTGGGAGTTTTCACTTGTGATGTTCTTGGAAATAAGCTCTTATCAAGAGCTATCTGAATATGAAACAAGGCTTGATCATTCTTCTTCCTTGCTTCCTTTCTCGTTGTTCTTTCTTTTGGTGTAAGGGCATTCCAATAAGCTAGCTCCTCATAACCTCATTCAACAATCTCCCACATGTCCTTTCCAAAAAAAAATGTTAGCATCTTAATGCACCAATAATCATAATCGTTCCCATCAAATTGTGGAACTTGCATCTGGTTAGAATTCAACATGATTAACTTTGGTGAAATTCCAACAATAGAACTTTAACTCAAAACAATTTTACCTCCTCTAATACCACTTGTAGAATATGAAAGGGCTTCTTTAAGCCAAATGATAAGCCAACATAACTATGAAGAAAAATACATATAAAAAAATTAACAAATAAAACACAACTACTATGTGACCTCAAAACTGATGTAGATCTCATATATTAATTAAACCATTAACTACGTTCTTATATAGTAAAATTATTACCAAAATGATTATCAATCAACTCCAAACAAATGTACTCACACTATACCTAATTTCTAGCAATGACAATCAACTCCAAACAAATGTACTCACACTATACCTAATTTCTAGCAATGACCACCCTAACAATTTGCAAGAGAACACGAAATCTGCTCACTAATTTGTGAGGAATTTACATAACTAAATTAAGAATTATTCCCAACAATTATGTCTTGTCAACATGTGATGTTAAAGTTTGGTATTTGAGACTTGTTAGCCCAATCAATATGTGGACCCATTTTAGACTAAATTATATAACTTAATATAAATTATTTATGTGCATATTTTTGAGGATTTATAAATATTTTTTTTGATAGATGTGTAAAACCAAAACGATAACTAGTATTGGACGCTATACAACAACAAAAGGCTGTCCCCTCATTGGATGGAACATTCATATGCCTTCCTGATTCTATTTGCTTTCTGCATGTAATTTCTTTTCCTATAGTCGAATTTTGGACGGAAGATTTAGTGCGTGTGAGTGGACAGGGATTTGAAATTATGAAATTGGTTTCTGACTCATCCAAAAGCACTCAATTGACGAGACGGGATGGTTTCTATTGGTTCCCACTAACTATAGTGTTTCACCAACGTCAGTTGGCTTTCACATTAAATCCATTCATGGAGAATTCCTTGTGCAATAACGTAAAGTTGTATAAGGCAATTCGGATTTTTATTTGCATTTTATATTTGAGTTGAATTTGGTATATAATGGAAGTTTCATGCATTGCGAATTTAAAAAATCAACCAAATTCCAAATCAATCAAAAATGCAATTTGTTAACCATGACGAAATTCATGTAAGAAGAAATCGTCCGACTTAGGGTTTTTTACTCGATTTAGTCGACTTTTCCTGCTTTAAGGCTTTTTCCTTGATGCATACGATTTGTGCGAAGTTAGTTTTTTTTTTTTTTGAACTCGATGCAGTCAATTATCCCGACGTTAAGGTTTTTTCCTCGATGCAGTCGACTTTTCCGACGTTAGGGTTTTTGTTTCCTCGATGCAGTCTATTTTTCTGACGTTACGGTTTTTTTTCGATGAAGTCAATTTTCCAACGATATGGTTTTTTCTCTCGAACGCAATTGATTTTCGCGATGTTAGGATTTTCTTCGGTTATCGTTTGTCATTTACATTAAATGCATTCATGCATACAGTTTATGTCTGAGTCAATTTTGATTTGGTGTATTGCAGTGGCATAAGCTGCGATGGTGCATGGTACTAAACGAATATTCCAACGTCAAATCACGGACTTACGAAAAAGAATTGCCTCCAATGGTCCATGTAAACCGGGTTTTTTTCGCAGACCAGAAAAAAATTAGATTCCTCCTAAGCCAGGACGTGAAAAGGGAGCAGTAATCAAACTTAAAATTCACATTCTTCTTCCGCAACATGAACGACGCGGAAGTCTCCTTTCGCAACTTTTACTTTAAGAAAAAGTAGCCTTAGTATATTAAGGATGTGCCCACACAAAAGATGCCAGGGTTATGACAATACGGATTGCTAACCGAATTGTCTGTATAAGAGATCATTATCAAAGAGAAGTGATCGTTAACTAGCCGCTTGAACTTTAATCGATATTTTTTATTACTCTCTCTATTTAGAACCCGTGGTATCACAATTAAACCTTGATACAAGGCAATGCAGAACTTTAAAGAGAACACATTTTCCAAAATTGAAATCGTGGAGAATAATGTCGTACCAACTTTTGAAATTAATTTGGAAGCAAATCACCATGTCAACTTTCATAAATTTTCCTTATGGGCCACACCCTTCCGAGAGTAAAATGATACTCTATTTTCTCTTCAATGCTTCTATTCTATAAAGGGGAATTGTACACCTCATTCCAGAGAGCAACTTATACCCGCCGTTGGTCTCTCTCCATGTTAAATCATTTAAGGCATTCAACCTCATCACAAATTGATTTACAACTTATGTTTTCTTTTGGTTGTTGGCTAAATATTTAGTTTCGTTTTTGTATTTATTCTTTATAACTTATAATTTCCTATATTAATTATTGGATTTATTTTTTAATAATATTTGGAAATTATACCAACAAAGGCCGGATAGTTACATATACTAACAAAATTTACAAAATCAAATCTTTTGTCAAGATCCTTTATTAAGGGAGGAAGGTCATTCTCAAATGACATATACATGAATAGGGGATTCTCAAATGTCACATATATGAATAGCCTTTTTTATTGTGCAAGGGAGGAAGGTGATTTTCAAATGACATATATATGAATAGGTGTTTCTCAAATGTTATATATATGAATAGCTTTATAACGAAAGAAATATGGAGAAAGTCACTAATTTTATCCATAACTATGATTTATTGTTTTGTTTTGAGAAATTAGATGATATATTATTAAATTTGATGTTTTTAGTGGTAATTTTAATTCTTAGAAAATAAAATATTTAAAGGGAATTTTATTTTTTGAATTCTAAATTAGATTATTGTGAAAATGTATTATAGGACAAGACTTTCTATCTATAATAAAAATAAAAATAATAAAAAATCTAAAACATCTATATGAGTTTATTTTTTCTTTCATAAAAAATCTATATGGTTGCTATTTTAAATTGAAATAGAAATATGCATCTCAAATTTTGCTAAAAAGAATTATATTGAGATAAAACTCTCCCATATGTCATCCATTTCCACTTAACCAAATTTAAAAAAACATTGAAGCCCATAACTATATTTTTTACCATAATAGTATGATAGAAAATTGTCTTAGAAAATGCATTGAAACAATAATTCTTGGAAAGAAGAAAACATATTGCCCATTTTAAATTGCTTTCTAAGAAGAGTCCCATCTCTAATTACCAAGGCCTTCCTTTAAAGACAATCTACCCAAAAATTGAATTCTAAATGGAAATGTTGGATGACCACTTAACGAAATGCTTCATGTAGTCCCTAAATTATGTCTTTCCAATAAATGAGTATAATACTATCCACTCACATTCAGCCCTTAAATCATTCAATCACTACTTTCAAATGTCTTGCTACTAGGAGATCATGAACAACTTTGGCCTTCCCAAATTATAGTAATGTTCGAAGTATCACTAGCTTTGTTCAAGTATTAATACATATCCCATTTTTGGTCTTGAGCCTAAATTAATGACTATGACTGAAATGAAAGATAATACTAGCACCATAATAACCTTGCAGACCTCGGCATGTACCATTGAAATCTCTCCAAGGAGGCTAAAGTGATAGATGGATCCCAGTAGGGTTGATCCTCAAAACCATAGATTTATTTTATTATTTGCATTAAGCATATTGGAGTCCACTTGGCACCACAATTGTGCATCTCCTATCTCTTTCGTGCTGGCTTCATTTTCAAACTTAGTCCCCATGTATTATATGTAAAGGACTTTCTAAAATATTTAATATGAAAAGCAAGCAAGCAATGCCTCATGCTCTACTCAAAACAATCATAATTCCACAAACACAAACAACACAATAATATGCGAACTTATTTTCACACTTGAGCCACGATTGTACACAAGAAAAATAGATGACATGCTAATTCTATGTTGCTCATATACAACATACCTATTGGGGCCTTACCAACCCACTTTTGGTCATTGTCCCCAGTCAAAACCTTATTAGCACCCACCAACCAAACATAATTCTTTCTTTTGGTATATATTCCTCTTTCCATATAATTGGTGACCACCATTCATTTTGTCTATCCAGAATCACAAAAAAGAGTGCCTCATATCCCTTTTTTACTAGTAGAATATATTTTGATTATTCCATGACAACACCGATAGGTCCTCCTCCTCCTCTATCAATATTATGACACTATAATTTATACATTGGATAAAATATCTTCATTCCTTAGCCAAATTTCCATCTAAACATATCATTTTATGAGACAACCACTCTTGATGCCCATCATTAATTTCTCCACAAATAATAAGCTCTTTTTGATAATATAAGTCCCTCTAGTTCATGATTTGTAAACCTCCATGAATACTCCACTCAGTAGTTTGTCAAAACATATATGATAAATTTATGCTTAGAATCTGAAACATACACTACATTGGTTTATTGTCTTCTTAGATTTCTAGATTTGTGAATTATTGTTTATTATGCATGCATGCAAATTATAATTACATAGAAAATAGAGAACAATCAAATAAAAACTCACAAACCACAATGGATACATGATATATCATGGTAAACCCTTTTAAGGAAAAACTCAACTAGAAGGTGAGGCTCTTCTACTACCTTTCTCTGAATGAAAAAATGGATACATGTATAAAAAGTGAGGCTTGTGGCCTATGTGTTGCTAGAGTGGAAAAATTCCCTTCGTTTTCTCTCTCCCTATCCCTCTCAGCTACTCTGGTCATCTATGAACCAAAATAGACTTGTGTAGAGTGAAACTCGTTCTCCTCCTAATTGTTGGTTTGTAACATATCCAAATAGCATACTAGTGGTTAGGTTTGACTCCTTCAACCCTTACCTAGAGCGACAAGATGGACCCTTCTAGATTCTTCCTCTTCATGATCACATTTATAACCCCATTACCATGAATAACGGGAGATGAAACAACATCCTCTTCGATCTGGGCCTTTACTTTTATGCTAAATTTTTATAGCAAGTTAAGATCAAACATGCCCCATTTTTAATTGTCAGAATTGAACAAAAGCCACCACATCCAAGATTTAACAAGCTCACAAAGGAAGCAAGGCTTACCTCCATATAAAGATGTGAGCTCCTGCAACTATTTTTTATTCTCTCAATGCTTTTAACCTTCTGTTGATGGTGTTGGACATTCCAATATTCAGGGGACCTCCCCGATATGGAGTCCCGATAAGACCTCACACAGTTTGGTGTAGGATTCCCATCCGGAATATGGTCGGTTTTAGATGCATTGGGTTTTAATGTTGTACATTGCCTACAATAATGCATAGAGTGATGTATAGTGACTTTCATGAGAACAAGTGTGTGAGCCCATGGAAATTCAAGCGTGATGCATGAAGTTTCTAACACACAAAAGTGAAAATCAGTGTGCCTCTTAGAAGCCTGTAATAGTATGCATCCTGAAAGGAACACAAGAACATAAATGACATCACAAGGTAATATGAAAAATAGTTCACAAGCTAACAATGATGGAATTAAACAACAACACGCATTCAACTAGATTTGTACCAATGAAAATGAAATAGTTCATAAGCATAAGCGTAATTTAAATAACATAAATTGCAAACATAACAAGAATAGTCCTATTATATTCACAACATATGCATGAAAATTCGCGAGCTTTGAGCTTTTATTAATTGAAAGTTACAATCATACATACACCATTAGCGAACAACTAGCCCCAATAGTGGAACATAAAGTCAACATCACTTGTTGCTCCAAAGAAATATACTCCCTCTATGCTATGGAGAAGCCAAGGCTCTCACAAACTCCCAAGCTCCTCATCCTAAACCTAAGCCTAGCTAAAAACTTGGCTCCCAAAAGCACTTTACATGAGTTATGAGGGTATATTTATAATAAGAGTGGGTGACTCTTCAACTCTGTTTGATGAATCTTGGACTTCCCTCATGAATCCCGAACTTATTTACAAAATGACTCATTACATTACATTGTGACTCTTCACATTCCAATATTGACACTTCGAATTCCACATACAAATTAATTACAAAATAATATTTCAATTTACACTCATACCCATCTAAGACAAAATTGGGTAGAGCCAACTAGATAACCTAATAATAAAAAACATATCATGCTTGAGTTTTGGGAAATTCCATCTCAACAACTTCCACTTGATGTTTCTTCTCTATGTAGCGGTGCCACGCTTGGCACTGCACGATGATAACCCCAAATTATGTGATGGTGTTTGGGTGGAAGTGTACTCTAGCCTTAATGGCATTCAGGTACACTGACTTGGAACTGATATGTACCTTTGCCTTGAGTAGGAGAAACATTGTGTTGATTTGAATATGGCCACCAATGTACTTGTGCATTCTCTTTCTGTTTACTTGAAAATATTCCTTAATAGTGATTTTTCTCCATTGTTCTAATTATTCATATGTGCCCTACCTGACTTCATTCTCGTGCTTGATATCTGTGAGTGAACCAATTGATGCGATATTTTGATATTTCACTAACAATTCAAAAACATTTTATAACCATTCACATGAGGCCTAAATGTTACCAATGAATTAGGTGAATTTTCTGTTGCTCTAGATCAACATCTGAACTTTTTCTTTGTCCAACTCTCCATGTTGCTTTATTTTCTTTCCCAATTCAAGAAGTTCCCCTTCGTATTGCATTGGCTATTCATGAATGACAAAAAAGGTGTTTTGTACATTCCTTAGAGGTCTTGTAAAATCTTTACACTGCCATTGCAAGCCATGAAAATGGACAACTACCTTATGCACGATAACAAACTCCTCATAAACACTCTTCATGGTCTCTCCTAGTGTCAATACTTCAACCAATATCACAACCTTCAATCCTTCCAGATGAACCTATGCAGAAGTTGCTTTCTGAGCTCCTGCTCAGAGCTGTTCAACCTCTTGCAGAAAAACCTGCAATTTATTTTCCAATTGCTTGTTCATGGCCAAAAACTGAACTGTATTTAACTTTGAAGCTCCCACAAAGGCCATGTTGGTTGCATAAATGACACTTAGATTTATTCTGGTGTTGGTCACAATCACCCTTTCTCTAATGCATGTAGGATATGTGAGGTCATCTTGAAAATGTTTCTTCATTTCTTGTAAAATATTTTTCTAAATATCGTCATAGGTCAGATTGTACATATCCATCACTCGACCATCATCTAGAGGAACAATATCCTCTTCCTCGCTTGAAGCTTACTTTGCTGGAGGATGGGGAGACTAGATGGTGACCTATTATGCACTTGCCATCAGTTGACATCCTGGTTTTACGACTTTGGTTCCACCATGTCTTGGATTTCAATCAACTCCTTCATCTCTTACACAAGCTCCTTGTCATGCATCTATTTTCTCTCCTCCTCCAAATGTCATTTCTGTTCTTGCTCTTCAACTTGTCTCTGCGTTGTTTCTTATGCTATTTCCTCTGCTCTTCACCTTTGTTCTTATTCTTATTTATGCCTCTCTTCTTCTTCTTCTTTCCTCTTTTAAACTTATTCTTTCCTCTTCTTTCACTCTACTTCATGCATCCTCCATTTCCTCCTTGCCTTTGTTGCTAAAGTTACTTTCATAATTGTTTGATTTGGATCTTGTGGATTCGTTCTCACCCTATACTACACACAACCTTCCTATTTCCCTTCTCACACAGTTGGTTGTGCACTTATGCAGGTGCTTCCTTTGGAGTGCCTGCCTGCTGTGGAGAAACCTGTGAAGTTCCTTCTGTTGTAGCATTTTTTGGTTTTGATAAGATAGAATATTTGAAAAAATGCTAAGTTAGGATATGGACATAACAATATTAAATAAAATGTTTTTGAAAATATCTTGATGATGATGTTCATATCAAAGAAAATTTTAGGTTAGATGCCTAAAAGATCAAGGCAAAAACGAAAATGTTACGTTAGAAAGAAAAGAAAAAAAATAAACTCTAAAAGAGAGAAAGTCTAAATTCCACTACTATTATTTCAGCAAAATAATGGTTGTGTATAGCCTGTCATAAATGCCACAACCCATGACAATCATATAGTCTAATCTTGACTGCATCATGCTTTAAATTTTATGTTATAGTTAGAGAATAAAGATCTGGCCAAATTGTTTAATCTTGGCAGATCAGTAGTTAGGTAGAGAGTAATAAGGTGCTCATTAGTTTAATCTAAGTCTTTGGATGTTATAAGGTTAGAATTAGATAGTTTGCCTTTAAAAAAAATAAAAAGAAAGGAAAAGGGCTTGCTAGCTTAAATGCACCCATTAAGTGAACAAAAATGATAGGATAAAAAAGGGTAAGTAGAAGAAAGGTTGCAGAAGTATGATGATTGATTGGAAAAAAGTACATTTATCATGTTCTTCCATATGATTCTATGTACATGAGGCAATTACACAAAGCAAATGAAGGTCTACAAGATCAATTAATTAACTTCCCTCATCCCTATATTTACTAATCTCCCATTCCCACCTTCATACAGTTCATATTCATTCATTTTCCATAAAAAACCCATTTTCCTAAGGTTAAAATCCTTTTTACCTAGGAAAAGTAAAAACCCCATGTTAACTCCCCTTTTACCTGAAAACCCACAAAAATATGTTTAGCCTAAGTATTGATGTATATATGTGAAAATCAAATAACTCATAAAAAGAATTATACTTAGTGTATTTCCCCTTTCTGCTCATGTGTCATATTAGTGCTAACTTATAGTATTAAACCCCTAAAAGTTCCCTTTCCCGTATATTATTAACTCCCTTTACTAAATATCTCGAAACCATAAGTTTTATTATAAAACTATGTATTCCATAAAATATCACATATCGGCTGATCACAAACCTTTCAATGGGCATGCACTCTCTTCCGCATTGCGATATGAGATGCGTGATGGACCCAGACCTGACGTAGATATATTTCATAATCCATTGCCATTTTGCATCTGCCCCTCATCGAAAGTCCCTGCGGAAACATATACCCTCTACTATTGTGATCTCCAATATGCGATGGGAACACGAACCTAACGTAGTATTATCCATGATTTATTTTCCACATCGGGTGTGGCCCCTATCACATTCCTTTGTGATGGGCCTTCCTTCGGTAAATTGTTATTGTGATATGCGATTAACTCGGACCTGGTGTCATTTATCCATATGAATTCATACTATTTCAAGTCCGCCATACCATGTTTTCCGAAGGATTTCTTTGTTAAAATGTTTTTATGATTTAAATGAAGAACCAACCTAAAACCTCTATTTAACCATAAAACCATGGTAATCTCAGTTTATAACCCATAATAAAGCCATACTACCATGTCTAATCATTAGGTCCCTCCGTTGCTCTTTCCTCTTACCTCCGTGTGGCTCTTTCACTCCACCACAGTCCGATCAAATACATTCAAATCTAACGTCCCTCAGCATTTTCGGGTTGGCTCTCTATCCAAGCATTACTCACCTGAAAAGGTAGTATTCCACTGACCTCCCCTTACTACGTGTCAGGCTCTAAACTATATTAGGTGATCCCTCCCAAAAACCGCTCGCGCTTCATAAGCGGTGCGATGAAAACCAAAACCACCTTCTGCATAACGACAAAATGGCCACTGTTCACTTTGCACTGAATTTCAAAAAGTAAATTGTTTTTTCGTTTAAAACCTATAAATCATCATTTTTCTTTGTTTCACCTATTTACATAGTGAAACCTCCATAAACCTCTGTGATCAATAAAACCATTGTTTTACCTTCTGATATGCTCTAGACTCCTTCCAATATCCTTTCGAGCTCAATAAAGCCATTAATGACCTTCTCTGTCACCTATGTTTTCTTAACAATTTCTATGTTTTGCACGTAAAAACTCCTGTTCCAGGCTTACAAAGAAAAAATCTTGCATACAGTTAGAAGACAAATATGAAGTTCATATCAATTCACTTTACCCTGTAACATGAAATCTAAATGATTTACTATTGAAAAACACAACAAAAACCTAAAACACATAGTAAAGGTAAAAAGAACACAGTAAAGGCTACTCAGCAGGGTCAAAGGATATTCACAGAGTTTAAAGAGTATCAAATGAAAGATCAAATGAATGAATCGACGAGCGTAAAGGATACAAATAATCGAGCAGCTTAAAGAGCAAAATATCAAACAACAAAGCCAACACAACCTAAATAGAAGTGACAGCAAGAAGAAATTCAATAGCTGCCCCTATCTTCTTGCATGAAGTTCTTTCCTTTCCTAGAATAAATATTAATCAGTTTTAGGATATTTTCTTAGTTTCATAATTGTATAAGTAACTCTTTTCTGGAGTTGTTATGGGTTCAAGGTTCATTGTTCATTGCTTGTTAAGTCTTGATTGTTCATTCTAATTTGAACTTGGTTGCACCTTTGAAGGAAGCTCTTGTAGACGCTTGATGTACTGAGTCTTTCTGGAACCTTAATACAAAGAAGAGGATTCTAAATTTGGTTTTACACAATTTGTGTTATCTTGTAAGTTTTTACAGTTATCAATCAGTATGTTTTTCTTCATATGCTTATGACTTATAGAGATATCTAGGTAGGAATAATTGTGTCTCAATTTATTCCTATAAAATCCTGAAGTGATCATCTATTAAGAGAATGGATTAATGAACTGTTTGTTTAGCTAATCCCCTCTAATCAATAAATCATCAATATCATTTGTAAGTTGAAGTATACTACCTTAAATCTTTGTAACGTAGTTTAGAAGGTTTTCATACTTATGATTGTTCTATTTTACAGTCTTGAAACTATAATAATCATATTATTTTATGTCTTTTACTTTTACTTTACTTTTATGCTAAATTTCTATAGAAAGTTAAGATCAAACATGCCCCATTTTTAATTGTGAGAATTGAACAAAAACCACCGAATCCAAGATTTAACAAGCTCACAAAGGAACCAAGGCTTACCTCCATATAAAGATGTGAGCTCCTGCAAATATTTTTTATTCTCTCAATGCTTTTAACATTTTGTTGATGGTGTTGGACCTTCCAATATTTAGCGGAACTCCCCAATATGGAGTCCCGATAATACCTCACACAATTTGGTGTAGGATTCCCATCCGGAATATGGTCGGTTTTCGATGCATTGGGTTTTAATGTTGTGCCTTGCCTACAATAACGCATAGAGTGATGTATAGTGACTTTCATGAGAACAAGTGTGTGACCCCATGGAAATTCAAGCGTGATGCATGAAGTTTCTAACACACAAAAGTGAAAATCAGTGTGCCTCTTAGAAGCCTGTAATAGTATGCAATATGAAAGGAACACACGAGCATAAATGACATCACAAGGTAATATGAAAAATAGTTCACAAGCTAACAATGATGGAATTAAACAGCAACACGCATTCAACGAGATTTGTACCAATGCAAATGAAATAGTTCATAAGCATAAGTGTAATTTAAATAACATAAATGGGAAAAAATAACAAGAATAGTTCTATTATATTCACAACATATCCATGAAAATTTGCTGGCTTTGAGCTTTTATTAATTGAAAGTTATAATCATACATACACCATTAGCAAACAACTAGCCCCAATAGTGGAACATAAAGTCAACATCACCTCCTCCTCCAAAGAAATATACTCCCTCTATGCTATGGAGAAGCCAAGGCTCTCACAAACTCCCAAGCTCCTCATCCTAAACCTAAGCCTAGCTAAAAACTTGGCTCCCAAAAGCACTTTACGTGAGTTATGAGGGTATATTTATAATAAGAGTGGGTGACTCTTCAACTCTGTTTGATGAATCTTGGACTTCCCTCATGAATCTCAAACTTATTTACAAAATTACTCATTACATTACATTATGACTCTTCACATTCCAACATTAACACTTCGAATTCCACATACAAATTAATTACAAAATAATATTTCAATTTACACTCATACCCATCTAAGACAAAATTGGGTAGAGCCAGCTAGATAACCTAATAATAAAAAACATATCATGCTTGAGTTTGGGGAAATTCCATCTCAACAACTTCCACTTGATGTTTCTTCACTATGTAGCGATGCCACGCTTGGCACTGCGCGATGATAACCCCAAATTATGTGATGGTGTTTGGGTGGAAGTTTACTCGCCTTAATGGCATTTAGGTACACTAACTTGGAACCGATATGTACCTTTGTCTTGAGTAGGAGAAACATTGTGTTGATTTGAATAGAGCCACCAATGTACTTGTGCATTCTCTTTCTGTTTACTTCAAAATATTCCTTAATAGTGATTTGTGTCCATTGTTCTAATTATTCATTTGTGTCCTACCTGACTTCATTCCCGTGCTTGATCTCTGTGAGTGAACCAATTGATGGGATATTTTGATATTTCACTAACAATTCAAAAACATTTTATAACCATTCACATGAGGCCTAAATGTTACCAATGAATTAGGTGAATTTTTTGTTGCTCTAGATCAACATCTGAACTTTTTCTTTGTCCAACTCTCCATGTTGCTTTATTTTCTTTCCCTATTCAAGAATTTCCCCTTTGTATTGCATTGGCTATTCATGAACGACAAAAAAGGTGTTTTGTACATTCCTTAGAGGTCTTATAAAATCTTTACACTGCTATTGCAAGCCATGAAAATGGACAACTACCTTATGCACGATAACAAACTCCTCATAAACACTCTTCATGGTCTCTCCTAGTGTCAATACTTCAACCAATATCACAACCTTCAATCCTTCCAGATGGACCTATGCAGAAGTTGCATTCTGAGCTCCTGCTCAGAGTTGTTCAACGTCTTGCAGAAAAACCTGCAATTTATTTTCCAATTGCTTGTTCTTGGCCAAAAACTAATCTATATTTAACTTTGAAGCTCCCACAAAGGCCATGTTGGTTGCGGAAATGACACCTAGATTTATTCTGGTGTTGGTCACGATCACCCTTTCTCTAATGCATGTAGGAGATGTGAGGTCATCTTGAAAATGTTTCTTCATTTCTTGTAAAATATTTTTCTAAATCTCTTCATAGGTCAGATTGTACATATCCATCACTCGACCATCGTCTAGAGGAACAATATCCTCTTCCTTGCTTGAAGCTTTCTTTGCTAGAGGATGGGGAGACTAAATGGTGACCTATTATGCACTTGGCATCAGGTTGACATCTTGGTTTTACGACTTTGGTTCCACCATGTCTTGGATTTCAATCAACTCCTTTATCTCTTACACAAGCTCTTTGTCATGCATCTATTTTCTCTCCTCCTCCCAATGTCATTTCTGTTCTTGCTCTTCAACTTGTCTCTGCGTTGTTTCTTATGCTATTTCCTCTGCTCTTCACCTTTGTTCTTATTCTTATTTATGCCTCTCTTCTTCTTCTTCTTTCCTCTTTTGAACTTATTCTTCCCTCTTCTTTCACTCTACTTCATGCATCCTCCATTTCCTCCTTGCCTCTGTTGCTAAAGTTACTTTCATAATTGTTTGATTTGGATCTTGTGGATTCGTTCTCACCCTATACCGCACACAACATTCCTATTTCCCTTCTCAAACAATTGGTTGTGCACTTATGCAGGCGCTTCCTTTGGAGTGCCTGCCTCCTGTGGAGAAACCTGTGAAGTTCCTTCTGTTGTAGCATTTTTTGGTTTTGATAAGATAGAATATTTGAAAAAATGCTAAGTTAGGATATGGACATAACAATATTGAATAAAATGTTTTTGAAAATATCTTGATGATGATGTCCATATCAAAGAAAATGTTAGGTTAGATGCCTTAAAGATCAAGGCAAAAACGAAAATGTTACGTTAGAAAGAAAAGAAAAAAAATAAACTCTGAAAGAGAGAAAGTCTAAAGTCCACTACTATTATTTCTGGAAAATAATGGTTCTGTATAGCCTGTCATAAATGCCACAACCGATGACAATCAAATAGTTTAATCTTGATTGCATCATGATTTAAATTTGATGTTATAATTAGAGAATAAAGATCTAGCCAAATTGTTTAATCTTGGCAGATTAGTAGTTAGGTAGAGAATAATAAGGTGCTCATCAGTTTAATCTAAGTCTTTGGATGTTATAAGGTTAGAATTAGATAGTTTGCCTTTAAAAAAAAATAGAAAGAAAGGAAAAGGTTTGCTAGCTTAAATGCACCCATTAAGTGAACAAAAATGATAGGATAAGAAAAGGGTAAGTAGAAGAAAGGTTGCAGAAGTATGATGATTGATTGGAAAAAAGTACATTTATCATGTTCTTCCATATGTTTCTATGTACATGAGGCAATTACACAAAGAAAATGAAGGTCTACAAGATCAATTAATTAACTTCCCTCATTCCTATATCTACTAAATCTCCCATTCCCACCTTCATACAGTTCATATTCATTCATTTTCCATAGAAAACCCATTTTCCTAAGGTTAAAATCCTTTTTACCTAGGAAAATTGAAAACCCCATGTTAAGTCCCCTTTTACCTGAAAACCCACAAAAATATGTTTAGCCTAAGTATTGATGTATATATGTGAAAAGCAAATAACTCATAAAAAGAATTATACTTAGTGTATTTCTCCTTTCTTCTCATGTTTCATATTAGTGCTAAATTATAGTATTAAACCCCTAAAAGTTCCATTTCCTGTATATTATTAACTCCCTTTACTAAATATCTTGAAACCATAAGTTTTATTATAAAACTATGTATTCCATAAAATATCACATATCGGTTGATCACAAATCTTTCAACGTTTATGCACTCTCCTCCGCATTGCGATATGAGATGCATGATGGACCCGGACCCGACGTAGATATATTTCATAATCCATTGCCATTTCGCATCCGCCCCTCATCGAAAGTCCCTGCGGAAACATATACCCTCTTCTGTTGTGATCTTCGATATGCGATGGGAACCCGAACCTAACGCAGTATTATCCATGATTTATTTTCCACATCGGGTGTGGCCACTATCACATTCCTTTGTGATGGGCCTTCCTTCGCTAAAATGCTATTGCGATATGCGATTAACTCCGACCCGGTGTCATTTATCCATCTGAATTCATACTATTTCAATTCCGCCATACCATGTTTTCCGAAGGATTTCTTTGTTAAAATGTTTTTATGATTTAAATGAAAAACCAACCTAAAACCTCTATTTAACCATAAAACCCTACTAATCTTAGTTTTTATCCCATAATAAAGCCATACTACCATGTCTAATCATTAGGCCCCTCCGTTGCTCTTTCCTCTTACCTTCGTGTGGCTCTTTCACTCCACCATAGTCCGATCAAATACATTCAAATCCAACGTCCCTCAGCATTTTCAGGTTGGCTCTCTATACAAGCGTTACTCGCCTGAAAAGGCAGTATTCCACCGACCTCCCCTTACTACATGTCAGGCTCTAAACTATATTAGGTGACCCCTCCCAAAAACCGCTCGTGCCTCATAAGTAGTGTGATGAAAACCAAAACCACCTTCTGCATAACGACAAAATGGCCACTGTTCACTTTGCGCCATATTTCAAAAAGTAAATTGTTTTTTCATTTAAAACCTATAAATCATCATTTTTCTTTGTTTCACCTGTTTACAAGTGAAACCTCCATAAACCTCTGCGATCAATAAAACCATTGTTTTACCTTCTGATATGCTCTAGACTCCTTCCAATATCTTTTCGAGCTCAATAAAGCCATTGATGGCCTTTTCTGTCACTTATGTTTTCTTAACAATTTCTATGTTTTGCACATAAAAACTCCTGTTCTAGGCTTACAAAGAAAAAATCTTGCATACAGTTAGAAGACAAATATGAAGATCATATCAATTCACTTTACCCTGTAACATGAAATCTAAATGATTTACTATTGAAAAACACAGCAAAAACCTAAAACACATAGTAAAGGTAAAAAGAACACAGTAAAGGCTACTCAGCAGGGTCAAAGGATATTCATAGAGTTTAAAGAGTATCAAATGAAAGATCAAATGAATGAATCGACGAGCGTAAAGGATACAAATAATCGATCAACTTAAAGAGAAAAATATCAAACAACAAAGCGAACACAACGTAAATAGAAGTGACAGTAAGAAGCAGTTCAATAGCTGCCCCTATCTTCTTGCATGAAGTTCTTTCCTTTCCTAGAATAAATCTTAATCAGTTTTAGGATATTTTCTTAGTTTCATTATTGTATAAGTAACTCTTTTCTGGAGTTGTTATGGGTTCAAGTTTCATTGATCATTGCTTGTGAAGTCTTGACTGTTCATTCTAATTTGAACTTGGTTGCACCTTTGAAGGAAGCTCTTGTAGACACTTGATGTACTGAGTCTTTCTAGAACCTTAATACAAAGCATAGGATTCTAAATTTGGTTTTACACAATTTTTGTTATCTTGTAAGTTTTTACAGTTATCAATAATTATGTTTTTCTTCATATGCTTATGACTTATAGAGATATCTAGGTAGGAATAATTGTCTCTCAATTTATTCCTATAAACTCCTGAAGTGATCATCTATTAAGAGAATGGATTAATGAACTGTCTGTTTAGCTAATCCCCTCTAATCAATAAATCATCAGTATCATTTGTAAGTTGAAATATACTGCCTTGAATCTTTGGAACGTAGTTTAGAAGGTTTTCATACTTATGATTGTTCTATTTTACAGTCTTGAAACTATAATAATCATATTATTTTATGTCTTCCTCTCACCACTATTTGATCTATATCACTGTGTAAGGCTTTATAAAAACCCTTTGCTAAGATATTAATATTATCCAAAGGATTAAGTATTTCAATTCTACATCTTTCTTCATTCATTGGTCTTCTGAAATTAAAACCAGAAAACCCAAAACAATTATTTTAGATGCTCTAGCATTGGTAGCACCTACTACTATCTCAGAGGTACAACATCATACTAGCGTCATTGTTGGGGATTCGAATTTCTTTTAAGTTTCCCTTGGGACAACGATATTCATTCAGTTTTTTCATTTAAGAGTATTAAAGGGTTTAGAAAGGTTAAAATCATTCACCTAGGTGACTCCACATTCCCAAGCTAGAACCCTTTAAACATACAAGATCTCGTTCAGAAGCTGACATAGTTAGTCCTCTATCAGATCCTGAAAGTATTCTGAGAAAATCTAGTTCTAAAAGGGGACACCAACCATCTTCTTGTTCCTTTTCAGTCCTACACTATGAAGAATTAGAATCATTTGAACCCTATGGTAATACCCCATCTGATCCTGATTACTCCCATTTATCACCTAGTGTTGCTAAACTTCTAGATAAAGGAGTTGATTTTAAGTCAACCTATCTTATTCATTCATTAGAATCTCATCCAATACCAACACTACCACTAGGATCACCTAAAACTGAATCTAATTTGGGTGTTAATCTACGAGAATACAAACCCATAGATTTCATATCCCCTACCACCTATCATTTTCCTTCCATTCTTGACCGACCTGAAGCTTCTTCTTCTGAAAAACCTCAGGAGACCTTCTCTATATATTCCAATCCTCTCTTTGAAACAAAATAAGGTATTATTTTAGAGGTCCCAAAGTTAGTTCTTAAGACTCCCTTGATGTTTATTAGCGGATCTCCTCCTCCTTCACCTCCAATTAGTTCATCAACCCCTGAGTCACCATCTTCTTCCTCTACATCCATAGAAACACCACATACTCCATCTGGAAAACCTCATAAACCTCATGCACCTCATACACCATCTACTGTGATGGCTTTCCAACCTATTGTACATGCTAGATATGCTTCCTTAGACTTACCTAATAACCTTGATGTATTCCCAGTTGGATACTTAAAATACCTTCCCAACTACAATGGAGAAACTCGTCCCTTAGCTAAGGACCATCTTGAAGCTTTCCTAGACTTTGTAGACAACATGAATATTGAATAAGAAAACCTTTATATGAGATTGTTTGTACAATCACTTCAAGGAAATGTGAGGATTTGGTTTAGGCAGTTACCAGCAGGTTCCATTAAAAATTGGGAAGAGCTTACAACCATATTTAAAAATCAATGGGGTGTGAAAAAGGATCCTCTTTACTTCCTCGTAGAATTTGAAGAGATTAGGAGGAATTTCAGTGAACTAGTATCAGATTGTATTAAAAGATTCAATAAACTCTATCACAAATGCCTGTTGATTGTAAGCCCCTATAGCAGCAGCTAAGTCTAGATTTTCTAAAGATTTTGATGATGACTTTGTTGTTATGCTATGAGAGAGAACTTCAAGAACTCTTGAAGATATGCAAACAAACGCTCTAGAAGTAGAAGCAAATAGGGCAGCCTCCACTTCTTTAAAACTTAACGAATAAAAGGCCCAAAGAAAACTCAAATCTATTCAAGAAGCCACTATTTCCTCTAAGACTAAATTAGAAGACTCAAAAATACATGAAATAACATCTCTTCTTAGAAACCTATCAAATAGAATTTCAAAGATTGAGACCCAACCTAGGACAATACAACAAATAGTTACTAGACCCCAAAACCAAAATCAAGGTCAGTATAAAAGAAATCCACCACTACAAATTCTTCAGAGACCTAACAATGATCAATAGGTTCCTACTCCTCTATTGATAGATGACCAACAACCTGATGATAATACTATAAAAATTACTAAAGGTGTTAATAGTATGGATTCTTCTTCCAATAAAATAGTCAACATTCCTCTCTCACAACAAAATCAAGTTCAAGAAGATCAGGAAGCTTCGGAAGTCTCTAAATATCACACTTTCTTTGAATTTTTAATTGCAGAGTTAAACAAGAGGTATGATCTTAGGCCTAGGACTACTCCTCGGAGACCTCCAAAGGAAACTCCAATAATTGGACCATGTAACAAAACTATTGAAGCTCAAACGACTCTTATTCAGCCCTCAGATTAGTCAATTAATACTACCAAAACTCATAAGATTTTTTTGACTACATTTAATGTTGAATAAGAATTAGAGAGGATTGAGATCCCAATTCCACTATCATAAATTTCTAAACCCCTAGTTACAAAAGCCAAGTCACAAAATGGATACAAAATACCTTGGTTCATGCTGAAGGTGATGTCATAAGTCTACAAGATGAAAAAACCAGTAGTAGTTTTTGCCCCTAGTTCAGGCATGATATATGAGATAATGCCTCCTTTCTATGTAACTCTTAAAACAAATGATTCCATGTTGTATAATTGTATGCTTGATTCAGGAGCATCACACAACCTTATGCCAAAATCTATCATAGACCATTTGAAACTCGAAATAACTAGATCCTACCATGACCTGTACACCTTTGGTTCTAAAAGGGTGCCTGTTTCGGATTGATCAAGGATCTAGTGGTTACTTTTGCCCAAATTCCAGTGAAAAGTGTAGTACTAGATATTGTTGTCACATATATCCCTCCCAAGTTTGGAATGCTCCTTTCTAAGTCTTGTTGTGCCAAATTAGGGAGAACTCTATAGATGGATATGTCATATGCTACTATTCATGTTTATGGGGGAGATAAATTAAGATTATATAGAGAGGTAAGATTTGTACATACTATCTGTAAGACTGACTAGCCAAGGAACCATCTAATTTATGCAATAGATCAAGACTTTGGTTGTTTTCAACTCACCTCAAATCAACATAAAACTCAAGTCAAAATTGAAGAGGTAGTTGAAAGTCCCGAACCAAACCAAACTAATATTTGGAAACTATTCCTTGATGGCTCTTGCATGAAAGATGGGGTAGGGGCTGGAGTAGTTTTAATTTCACCTGAAAAATAAAATATAACCCAATCATGTAAATTAGACTTCAAAGTAATAAATAATGTGGCTGAATATGAATCTTTCCTTTTAGGATTGCAATTAGCCAAAAGTTTGAAAGTTCAAAACTTAAGTGTTTTTACTGATTCATAACTTATTATTAAGAAAGTAAGAAATGTTTGCCAGACCAAGCACCCTAGACTTAGGTCCTACCAAAAATGAAGTGTGGGATTCAGTTGAAAACTTCTTTGATGCTTTTAATTTGACTCATATTCCCAGAGATCGGGATATTCATGCAGATGCCTTAGTTGTCTCTACTAGCTCTTTTAAAAAAAATTATCACACTGATTTACTCTATTAGATACAAGCCAAATATAGGCCATCTATCCCAGATAATCTAAAACATTGGTAAATATTCGAAGATGATGAAATTTGAAATCATTTCTGCAGGTAATAGATGATTTTTCATTTCTAAAAATTGATGAAGATGGAACTGAAATAAATGAAAATGCAGATGGAAATGATACTTCAGATTTTAAAACCCAAAATGCTAATCATGACATTATTCAATTATCTAATAATTTTATTACAAAAGGAATCATTCCTTTAGAAAAATTGTTTGATCAAAATGATGTCCTCTGAAACCCTCAGTCCATTTCTTGAGAAGATGACATAGAGATTAACATTGGAACTGATGAAGATATCAAAAACATGAACATATGTGCATCTCTAGACCCTGAGATCAAATGTCAACATCTTAAGTTACTACAAAATTATAAGGATGTTTTTTCTTGGACTTATGTTGATCTAAATACCTATGATACTTCATTAATACAACATAAGATTCCTTTGAAGCCAGAAGAAAAACCTTATCAACAGAAACTTAGAAGGATAAATCTAGCCCTTCTACCAACTATAGAAAGGGAGATCAAGAAAATGCTAGATGCTCGGATCATCCTCCCTCTTAGATGTTCTAATTAGGTTGCAAATCTGGCTTCTGTTAGAAAGGAAAATGGAGAAATAAGACTCTATGTGGATTTTAGAAATTTGAACAAGGCATCATTAAAGGATAGTTACCCTTTTCCCAAAATAGATCAGTTACTTTAACTGGTTTTAGGAACACAAAGACTTTCTATGCTTTATGGTTTTTCAAGTTACAATCAGGTGAATGTTGATACAACAGATAGAGAAAAGACAACCTTTACTACAACCTAGGATACATTCATGTATGCTAGGATGCCATTTGGCTTAACCAATGTTGGAGCAATGTTTCAGAGAGCTATGGACATAGCTTTTATGGGTTAGGTAAAAAAATTTGTGGTTATTTATCTTGATGTAATAACAGTTTTTTCTAAATCTAATCAGAAACATCTAAAGCACTTGATGAAGGTTTTTGATAGGTATAGAAAATTTGGAATATCATTAAACCCTAAGAAGTCCTTGTTTGTTCTCAAAGAAGGGAAATTGTTGGGCCATATAATTTCAAAGGAGGGTGTAGTAATTCACCCCAAATGAGTATCTGCCATTGAAACATTGACATTACCTAGAAACAAGAAGGAGTTTCAATGTTTTTTAGGCAAGATTAATTTTCTAAGGAGATCTATTCCAAATTATGTAGAGATTATAAAAGATATAATTGACATACTCCAAAAGGACCATGAAGTCAAATGGATTTCCTCTTCTAGGCATGCATTTGAACAAATAAAAAAGGCTATCTCTAAAGCTCCCACCTTAACCAACCCTGATTATATTAAGCCATTTATTATTTTCTGTTTTGCCTCTGAAACAACCCTTGCTAATGTTCTATTACAGAAAAATGAAGATTCCTGTGACCAACCCATAGCCTTTTTTAGCAAGGTTATGATATATGTCGAGCTTAAGTATGACATCATTGAGAAGAAATCTTATGCCCTCATTCAAGCCCTAAAATCATTCAAGATGTATGTCTTATATTCACCTATTACTACTTATGTCCCTAATAGTGTTGTGAAAACTGTCCTAACTCAAGCAGACAGTGATGGGAAAAGAGGTAGATGGATCACTAAAATTCTGGTGTTTGATCTAACTATCAAGACTACCAACCTAGTAAAAGGTCAAGGATTAGCCAACCTTCTAGCTGAACCCAACTACAAAATTCTTGGAATGAATTCTATTTTAGAAATACAACGGAAGAATATACAAGAACCTTTTGTTCTTGCAGAAGGGGAGAATCCACAAGAACCTTCCCTTCATCCTAAAGGAAAGAATCCATAAGAACCTCTACCTTCAAAGCAGATCAGCCCTACACACGTTGATGAAAATTCTTGTTGTCAAACTAGTATCATGATATTGTAAATTTCTTGATCCATTTTGAGTGTCCAGCATCGTTCTCCAAAACCCAGTGTAAAACCCTTAAGTTAAAATCAGTCAAGTACTGCATTATAAATTCAAATTTATACTGGAAAGATCCACTAAATATTTTGTTATTATGTTTAACATAATAAAAAACTGAAGGAATCATTGATCACTTTCATACACAATTTTGTGGGGGACATTCTGCTTGGAGAGAAACAGCATGCAAGATTCTGAGGGGAGGATTTTATTGGCCCACATTGTTCTTACAAGTAGGGGCAAAGGTCAAAGGTTGTGTTCCTTATCAAATGTTTGTTGGTAAACAAAAATTAGCAGCTCTTCCGCTTGTTCGATCAATATTTTCAGCACCTTTTTCTCAATGGGGATTAGATTTTGGTGGAGACATTCACCCCACTTCAAGTAATCAGCATAAATGGATCCTCAATGCAACATACTACTTTGCTAAATGGGTGGAAGCAATTCCAGTTAGAAATACTACTGATTCAGTAATAATTAAGTTTATTGAGGAGAATATCCTATCTAGATTTGGTTGCCCAACTCAAATTGTCACTGAAAATGCAGCAGCTTTTTCTAGTGTTAAAATGATTGACTTTTTCCAGAAATATTAGATTATGTTACATCATTCAACTCCATGCTACCCTGAATGTAATGGATTTATAGAGTCGTCAAAAAAATGTTTGTTAAAGGTAACAAAAAATACTCTAGCTGATCATAAGAAGAGCTGGGATTCACATTTGATTTATGCACTATAGGCAAACATAATTACTTAAAAGAGATCAACTAGAAAATATCCATTTCAATTAATCTATGGGAAAGATGCAATCTTCCTACTAATTTGGCCTTCCCGTGTTTTAAAATACCTGCAGAATTCAACAGATGAACTTGATGATTTTCAGGAAGAATAAATCAGATTATTGAACTTAATGAAAACAGAGATGAAATTCAACACAAATTGAAGAAATATCAGAATAAGATGAATTCCTTGTTTGATAGAAGAGCCAGGGAAAGGGACTTTAAGGAAGGCTATCTAGTTCTAAGATGGGATACCAGGAGAGAAGAGAAATGAAAGCATGGAAAATTTGAAAATCTTTGGATTGGACCTTTAGCATTTGTTGAAGTGAAGGGTAACAACACTTTTTTGCTGTAGAATCTTGAGGGCCTATATTCCACTTATCCGGTAAATGGAAGGTTTCTCAAACCTTACATTCAGTACTAAGAAGTTGAAATAGTTTTCATTGTAAACACTCCGGTTTTCTTTTACTTTTCAAGATGTTAGCGTTATTTTTCTTACAGCAAGGACTCCATAGCTTGAGGAGAAGCCACATGGATTTGTAGGTTCTTTTCATTCTACAGGAGAAAGCAGTCCCCAGATGGAGCCAATGTTGTAGCATTTTTTGGTTTTGATAAGATAAAATATTTGAAAAAATGTTAAGTGTTTTGATAAGATAAAATATTTGAAAAAATGGTAAGTTAGGATATGGACATAACAATATTGAATAAAATGTTTTTGAAAATATCTTGATGATGATGTCCATATCAAAGAAAATGTTAGGTTAGAAAGAAAAAAAAGAAATAAACTCTGAAAGTGAGCAAGTCTAAATGCCACTACTATTTTTTCTGCAAAATAATGGTTGTGTGTAGCTTGTCATAAATGCCACAACCCATGATAGTCAAATAGTTTAATCTTGACTGCTTCATGCTTTAACTTTAATGTTATAATTAGAGAATAAAGATCTGAAAAAACTGTTTAATCTTAGAACATCAGTAGTTAGGTAGAGAATAATAAGGTGCTCATGAGTTTAATCTGAGCCCTTGTATGCTATAAGGTTAGAATTAGATAGTTTGCCTTTCAAAAGAAAATAAAAAGAAATGAAAAGGGTTTTCTAGCTTAAATGCACCCATTAAGTGAAGAAAAAATGATAGGATAAGAAAAGGGTAAGTAGAAGAAAGGTTGCAGAAGTATGATGATTGATTGGACAAAATGTACATTTATCATGTTTTACCATATGTTTCTATGTCCATGAGGCATTTACACAAAGAGAATGAAGGTCTACAAGATCAATTAATTAACTTCCCTCATCCCCATTCATCCCTATATTTACTAATTTCCCCTTCCCACCTTCATACAGTTCATATTCATTCATTTTCCATAGAAAACCCCTTTTCCTAAGGTTAAAATCTTTTTTGCCTAGGAAAAGTGAAAACCCCATGTTAAATCCCCTTTTACCGAAAAACCCACAAAAATATGTTTAGCCTAAGTATTGATGTATATATGTGAAAAAAAAATAACTCATAAAAAGAATTATACTTAGCATATTTCCACTTTCCAGTCATGTTTCATATTAACACTTACTTATAGTATTAAACCCATAAAATTTCCCTTTCCCGTATATTATTAACTCCCTTTACTAAATATCCCGAAACCATAAGTTTTATTATAAAACTATGTATTCCATAAAATATCGCATATTGACGGATCACAAACCTTTCAACGTGCATGCACTCTCCTCTGGATTGTGATATGCGATACGCGATGGACCCAGACCAGACGGAAATTTATTTCATAATCCATTTCCATTTCGCTTCCGCCCCTGATTGCAAGTCTCAGCTGAAACATATACCCTCCGCCATTACGATCTCCGATATGTGATGGGAACCCATACTCAATGCAGTATTTTCCATGATTTATTTTCCACATCATGTTCGGCCCTTATCACATTCCTTTGTGATGGGCATTCCTTCGCTAAATTGTGATTGCGATATGTGATGAACCCAAACCTGACATCATTTATCCATCCGAATTCATACTATTTCAAGTCCTCCATACCGTATTTTGTGAAGGATTTCTTTGTTAAAATGTTTTTATTATTTAAATGAAGAACCAACCTAAAACCTCACTAATATTAGTTTTTAACCCATAATACATCCATACCGCCATGATTAATTGTTGGGCCCCTCCATTGCTCTTTACTCTTACCTTCGCACTGCTCTTTTTCTCCAGCACTATCCGATCAAATAAATTCAAATCCAATGACCCTCATTGTTTTCAGGTTGGCTCTCTGTCCGAGCATTAGCCACTCGAAAAAGTTGTATTCCACTTACCTCCCATTACTACATGTTAGGCTCTAAATTATATGGGGTGATCCCTCCCAAAAACCGCCCTCGCCTAATAAGTGGTGCGATGAAAACAAAAACCACCTCCTGCATAACGACAAAATGGCCACTATTCACGTTGCACCATATTTCAAGAAGTAAACAGTTTTTCCGTTTAAAACCTAAAAATCACCATTTTGCTTTGTTTTGCCCATTTACACAGTGAAACCTCCATAAACCTCTGTGATCAATAAAACCATTGTTTTACCTTCCGATACGCTCTGGATTCCTTCCAATATCCTTTCAAGTTCAATAAATCCATTGACAACCTTCTCTATCACCTATGTTTTACTAACAATTTCAGAGTTTTGTAGTCAAAAACTCCCGTTCCAGGCTAACAAAGAAAAAAGCCTGCATACAGTTAGAAGAGAAATATGAAGATCATATCAATTCACATTACCCTGTAGCATAAAATCTAAACAATTTACTACTGAAAAACACAGTAAAAACCTACAATACACAGTAAAGGTAAAAAGAACATAGTAAAGGCTACTCAGCAAGGTCAAAGGATATTCATAGAGTTTAAAGAGTATCAGATGAGAGATCAAATGAAGGAATCAACCAGTGTAAATGATACAAATAGTCAAGTAGCTTAAAGGGAAAAATATCAAACAACAAGGCTAGCACAACCTGAATAAAAGGGACAACAAGAATCAGTTCAATAGCTGCCCCTATCTTCTTGCATGAAGATCATTCCTTTACTAGAATAAATCTTTATCAGTTTTAGGATATTTTCTTAGTTTCACTATTGTATAAATCACTCTCTTCTCAAGTTGTTATGGGTTCAAGGTTCATTCTTTAGTGCTTGCTAAGTTGTGACTGTTCATTCTACTTTGAACCTGGTTGCACCTTTGAAGGAAACTTTTCTAGACACTTGATGTACTCAGTCAATATGGAACCTTAATACAATGCAGAGGATTCAAAATTTGGTTTTAGACAGTTTGTGTTATCCTGTAAGTTTTTCCAGTTATCAATCATTATGTTTTTGTTCATATGCTTATGACTTATAGAGATATCTAGGTAGGAATAATTGTGTCTCAATTTATTCCTATAAACTCTTGAAGTGATCATCTGTTAAGAGAATGGATTAATGAACTGTCTGTTTAGCTAATCCCCTCTAATCAATAAATCATCAATATCTTTTGTAATATTAAGTATATTGCCTTGAATCTTTGGAGCGTAGTTTATAAGGTTTTCATATTTATGATTGTTCTGTTTTATAGCCTGTAAACTATGATAATCATATTATTTTCTATCTTGTTCTCGCCAATATTTGATCTATATCACTGTGTGAAGCTTTATAGTAGCCCTTTGCTGAGATATTAATATTATCGAAAGGATTAAGTATTTCAATTCTACATCTATCTTCATTCATTTGTCTTCCAAAACTAAAACCAAAAAACCCAAAATAATTATTTTAGATTCTCTGGCATTGGTAGCTGACCTACTACTATCTCAGAGGTACAACACCTTCCAAACTGATCAATTCACGAGACTGGGAGACATTGTAACAATTCCTTCAGCCAGCAAAAGGTCCCTCTTAGCCACAGAAAATGGATTCTCGCACAGTGGTCATTGAAAATACTCCTCTGATCATACACATTGAAGTCATGAGTATTAAATGTAAATTTCTCTATCATCTTCCCTTTGATATCTGCAGCTTTCAATTTCTTAATCTTGTACAATTTGTTTTGCAAAGGAAGGACAAGCCAATGTGCTTTCCTCTTCCTATGTAGAGTTTCTGATAAACTTGTCGAGAGATGATATGCAACCTCTTTAATCACTAACTTTTTGGTGCCATACGTTTGTAAAATATGTCGCAACTTATCTGTCAAATACCCTCAGGAACGTGAAATCCAAAGACGTAAACCAATTTACTGTATGTGATACTGCTTCCATTGGCCCCTGTGACATGCAATGTGACTCTTCCTTAAATATCATCATGTATAACAGAATGAGGAAGTAATTAGTTAGGTTCTCCATTACTCCTATATGGCTACACTTCGAAAGTAGCTTGCAATAAACATACACGATGAGGTCTCGTGGTGTCTAAGTCTAATTCATGTTGGGGAATGTGTTGTGTGCAATAATTGCATCCAATAGATATGCATAGATATAAATTCTATCCTTCCCTCCTTTAGGAGGATTAAGGGTGTTAGACACATGGATCCACAGATGCTGAGCCAACAAATATGACCAATTGAACGGTCTGCCTTTGTTCACAGCCTGGTCCAATAAGAAAGTTGACTCTTTTGGAAAGGTCTTGATGCTCTACTGAATTTAGATGCTGCAACATAGGATGATCAACAGTTGATAAACCCTCCTAGATATCTCATCTTGTATGTGTTGGTGGGTGTTTGAGGGAACTTTGTTGGCTCTTTCATCTAACCCTTAACAATCTCATTGGTGCTTAAGTAGTTGGTCTTCATGTAGAAGAACAAATCCATGAGCGATTCTAGCTTAGGAAAATGGTATTTAAGATGGTAGTATGCTACTAGAAAAGAATCAAATCTTCATTTGTGAATAATTCTAAGAGCCATAGTCTTTGGATTGATCTGAGACAATGTCCAACTAATAACATCTACACGTGGAAATTTTGGGTACGTGCATGCGACCCTGTGTAACCCCGATGATGAGCCTCATAAACGGGTAATTATATGGGCTCATTTTACCTCCTAACCTAGTCAAATCAACCATTCTCTTAGCTTAGTACATGATTTTTTTATTATATTTATGCTTATAGAGTGAGTTGAGTTAGTTATCGTGACATGTGGTCTAATGTGTATTTAATGCAGATTCTTGATGATTTTTGAGGTCAAATGGCAGCAATAGCTCGAAGTGGACAAAAGAGAGGACTTATAGGAGGGAATCCCCTTCATTTATTACTACTCAATTTGAATTCCCCTTCATTCAGCTCAGAGTACACGCAACCGAATCATGCACTAGAAGGCAGTCGAGCAAGTGGAGGAGGACTGATGATTATCTCGAGTTTTGGGAGCCAAGCCTCCCCAATTTTAAGGAAGTTGTTGGTAGCTTTATTTGTATAAGTAGAGAGGCCTAGGGTCTCACTAGGGTCAGAATTTTCATCGGATTTTTGTTGGATTTTTGCTTATGTAAACTCTACTTAAACTTCGAGCTTATTTTTTTGTGACAGTGTCATGTAATCTTACTATTGTTTTGAAAATAAAGATGGAATCCTTTTTGAGCTAGAACTAAGTTACCTCAAACGGTTGAAGCTCTTCGGTTAGGGCCCAATCCAAGTAGCCAAGCTCCTCTTTAGTTGTATTTGTATTCTTTGTTTCAGTTTGTAGATTAGTTGTTGTTAGATGTATTTCTTTTATGGTGAAGAATAGGTTTCTTTTGATGATTTAGTAGTTTGCTTCCATTTGTGCTTTCTATGGCAGGCTAAGTAGGGATAAAGAGAAGATTCAAAAGGCTAGCAAGAGTACCTTGGCCTCTCTTTCTCCATTTGGTACCATGATTTGACGCAAAGACCCTCTTGCTGCCCCAAAAACACAGATTTTCCTCCTTCATAGGACTTGTAGTGTTTGCATCATTTTAGTAGGTTAACAGTCTAGTTTTGTTTTGCTTCAAACCTTTTTCGTCATGATCACTTGTTTACTTGTAGTATTTTTCTTTCATGCTTTCCTTTCCTACAATATTTCTCAACATTTCCTTTCATAGATCATATTTTAGACACTTTTTATGCAAAACTATGTTTTTCCTCAATGCATTCATTTCACTTGTTGCTTGATTTCAATGGTTGACTGTCAGTTTCTATGCAATAGATATCTTCTAGAAGTAGACCAACTTATCAATAATCACACATGCCTTATTGGTCTCCTAAACCTCACCTCAATTCTACCTTAGTTTCCTATAACTTCTTCCTCTCTCCTTGAGCAAATCGAATCATATTTCTCTCTTCTGGTGGTTCATGGTAGACCATAGGTTCCCTAACACCTCGTTCCAACCTTCGTCAACCTTTTTCACCCACTCTCACACCCTCAAAACCGCGAAAACCGCTCTCAGTCTCCTCCTGTAGGCTTCCTGTAGGACACCGTTTTTCCTCCTGTAGATTTCATGTGTCCTCCTATAGATTTTCCTGTAGGCTTTCTTTTGAAGGCCGAGTGTGGGAAAGGCCTCTAGAAGGCCACCTAAAACCTCCTAGCACCCATCCAAACCATCCTACATCCTCTCAAGTACCAAAATCACCCTCCAACACCACCTATTCGCTGCCACACTCACACACAATAAATTACATGCATGTCAATTTCACAGAAAAAGACATAAAAATCCAAAAATGTGTTTTTCACTTATTTAGTTCCAGAAATAGCATAGTTAGATGTTATTTGCTTCCTTGAGTAGGTAATGGAATTCCTTTCATGGTTTTCATATATCTTTCTACAAACATTGAATTTGTTGGTTAATTAGGATTATGTTTGCTTTACATTTCAGCCTTTCTCCTTTATGTAGTTAGAATAACATCTGTCGAGTAATATTTCTTTCCTCCCATCACATATAGAGCTACTTCTGGAATCCATAGTAGTTGGCTTGATCTCCTAGTGATCTTGCGTCGACTAAACAAGTGACAACTTGTAGCGAGAACTAGTACTTATCCATACAGCACTGACGCTTCCAAGTTTGTTACAAACTACCGGGTTGATAAGAGTTAAGTAGGCAGCCTGGGAGTTGTAGCATTATTGCTGAAATACTGGTGCTCAATTCTTTTTGGCGCCATTGTTGGGGAAGTGTTAGAGTATTCTGTGATTACTGCTTTCTTCTATTTTCTATTGCAACATTTTGCTAATATTTTATTTCAGCAATAGTAGACTAGTCATTTCTCTTCAATTCTACAAATTTCATTTCAGCAAGTTCATTTCAGTTAATTTCAATTTGTTTTGTTCAATAAATTTCATTTTTGTAGGTACTGTCAGTGTGGGTAAAAAAGAAACAAAAACGAACCAAAAATATTTCCTTTCATGCCTTGTAGGAATATAGATAACTCAAGAAAAAAAATTCCCAACACCCCCACTGCTTCACACAACCAACCTTCTCTCTTCTTCGGTAGTTGCAATCAAGAAGAACCCTTAGGTGAAAAAATAGACATCTTTGAAGAACCTATAGTGGAAGAAGAAGAAGAAAACATTTCTTTGGAACCAATGGCTAAAAACAGAAATGCTAGGGGGAATGGAGAGAGAATAGAGGGTACCTTTCCCATTCAGGAGACCAATGGGGTCACAAAAATGAAGAATATAATCCCTTCCACCCTACCTAATTTCCATGGTCTGACTACAGAAGATCCTGACACCTTTTTGTTTAAGTTTTTTATTATCTGTCGAACCTATGACTATGTAGAAGATGAGCAAAAGTTGAAACTATTCCCTTCTACTCTCAAGGATGCAGCACTGCGCTGGTTCATGAGATTACCTGGCAATAGCATCACAACTTGGGCTCAGATGCATCAATCCTTTAACAACAAGTATCGAGACTATTGTAGGTCAAAAGATACTAAAGAAGAAATCTTCTAAATGACCATAGGAAGTGATGAGTCCCTAGAAGACTAGGAAGAGAGGTTCCAGCTCAATCACAAAAGGGCCATGTGTAAACTTGACCCTGAGTCTTTGAAGTTGGTCCTGTTAAGGGGAATCTGGGAAGATCTTCTAGACACGCTCCATCAACTAGCCGAGGGAGACATATACCAACTACCCTATGAGGACATAAGGACTTTTTAGAAATCATTCTAGGGCGGCTAGAAAGAAAGTTTGGGGGAGTCACCCCATAACTAGTACCTCTTCCTCCAACTCATCCATTAAATGAGAAATTGGAAACATGTTGGAAGACTTGAAGAGTGAGATGTTGCAGACTATTGGCATGCAAATGGGCACCTTACATGTCAGAAGAAAACAAGAGGAAGCAGAGAGGGCTTTGGCCATTTTTTTCCCTAGATGCACCAGGAGGCACCTAGGGATGAATTTCCATTGAATTATATAGAGGTTTGTAAAGTATATGAAGAGAATAATTCCATAGGTAAGTGCCCTTCCTTGCCATGACTTAAAGTTGTATATCAAGGGGCTAGGGTATTCACTGAAAAACTCTACTACATAAACCAAAGAAGACCTTATGGACCTAGACCATACCAGCAGCAGATGCAAGTGACATCCCAGGCATACTACAACCCCAAAAAAGTGCCCTCCATACCTTCTTGGTCCACACCACCTCCTTGGTCCTTCATGTTAGCCTCCTGCTGCAGCAGGTTACTCATATTTCATGATTCACATTTTTTCAGGCCAAATATGTCATACTTTGCATGCTGCAATGCTCCATATTTGCTAAACGGTCACTAAGGAAAGAATGCTACTCAAAGTTCATCTAACTGCTTTCCAATTTTGAAGAGTCATTCCAGTTTTGTAGAATTTTCAGCTAAAGGGAGGTCGAAACGGCTTAATCTTGGTCTCCCTAGGTTTCAATTTCCTGTTTTAGAATATAGAGAATGAAAATCTGTCCAAACAGCTTAATCTTGGCAGATTCTTAGATAGGTAGAGAATCAAAGGAGCCCAACTACTTAATCTGGGCCCTTGGAAGAAATAAGGGTAGTTTGTAGATAGGAAGGCACAAAAAGAAAAAAAATTGAAATGCTGGGTCTACAAGTCTAAATGCACCCAAACCAGAAGAAGAAAAAATGTTAGGTAAGTAGGTTGGGTAAGTAGTTTTGAGGTTGCAGAGTCTTGATTTCTGTTCATTGCCATGTTTTAAAGTATCATCTCTACTCAGGTCACAGTCATCAGGAAGTTTCATGTGAAGGAACTCAAATTAGGCATAACTAACTTCCCTTTCTTCCCCTTCCCCCAATAATTAACTAATTTCCCCAAAAATAGGTCAAGATCTACTTGATATCTCTCAGTTTCATCATTCTCCATGTCATTAGCCTAGGTGAAGATCTGCTTCACTCAAAGAGGATCCATACTTTCTCTATAAGGTTCTATCTCCCCT
>APFE030763791.1:89861-111627 GCA_000404065.3 Pinus taeda | reverse complement strand
ATTCAATACCTTAAGGATGACAACTTAGCTGGACCTAGACCTCAACCATGCATAGAAAGAAATATTACTTCAGCGCAATGGATTGGATGAACACATATTACAGGCCCTTCTCCATACAGAGGTAGTTCAACTTCAGATAAAGATATGGCATGACAAAAATATCAAGGAGAAGCAATTCCAAGAGGGAGGTTGGGCACTACTGTATGATTCAAGATACAAATATTTCGAAGGAAAGCTGAGGAAAAGATGGCTGAGACCCTACACTATGGAGAAATGCAATGACAATGGTTCAGTTTTGATCAAAACCATTGATGATGAAGCCATCCCCATGCTTGTCAATGGACATCAGTTGAATATCTACAAGAAACCCCTCTCCAAGCGAGAGTTCATTGAAGATTTGAATAAGACAGTAATGGTAGTGGAGCATGTCATAGCCTCCACTTCACCCACTCACTAAAGAAAAAAGAAAAAATAAGGACTCAAGTGAAAACCTACATGAGGCGCTTGAGTCCCATCATTGGGTTGAAAACCTCTTCTCAGGTGGCCCAATGATGTCAAAAAGAAGAAAGAAAAAATAAGATCACTGGGTGAAAACATCCCTTGGAGGTTCCTAGGGTAGGAAATTAGGGTGAAAACCTCCCTAAGGCCCTAGTTGTTTTCAAAAAAAGAAAATAAAAAAGAGAAAAAGAAAACTGAATTTTCATTGCAGGTTGCAGGAGGACTATAGGAAGCAGAAGAAGGTGCCAAGGGAACCCTGACATCCACACCAACACCTATCCTATCTTCTCACCACTTTTCTCCATCATTTCTGCCATTTCTTTCACCCCATTGTGTTCTTTTTTTGAAAAACTGTGCTTTCTACAAGAGGCTCCTGTAGAAATTACAGAGAGCTAGAAATGAATATAAAAGGCAGTTCAAGGGGTAGGAAAGCTTCATGAAGGACATATAAACCCTATATATTCTTCAAACCTCCTTGCCATCACTTCCAATCCTGCATCACAACCCAAGCATCATTCCTCTTCCTGTCCAAGAAAAACACAAAAAAGAACAATTTCCCAAGAAAAGAAAAAAAACGAAAATAAAAGAGGAAGTAGCACCATCCACTTCACCTAAATCCTACCTACTACCTCTCCATCTCTATCTACACTTTTGGCATCATCCCAAAAGCTCCAAGCACAGAAAGAAGATGATGTTTGAAAGGTATAAACAGCTATATGAGCTCCTATAGGAATTCCTGTAGCAGTTTATCCCATCAAAACCCAGCACCAGCAGCAAAAGAATGCACACATGAAGGTTGGAGAAGGAATTTGAAGCTCAGAACAGCCAGAGGAGAACCTGCACAACACATGGCCACACATAATCAAGCAGATAGCATGCATCAAAAGAAATAAAGGCATGCAACAGAGAGGGAGTCACAACACCTCATAGCAAATACCTTCGGATCACATGTAAGTAACTAACCCGCTCCTCTATATGCATTTGTGTAATTAGAAGTCATGCAAAAGAAATGAGAAGGTTGAGGTTGAGCAAGGGAAAGGTGGCCAGTTAACTTGGCCACCTTCATCTAGTTAACTCCACTCATCCGAGATGTCACCCACATGTGTGCACAGTCAACTCAAGAAAGATGTCAATGACAAGTAGTGGAGGAAGTGTGAACTCTGATGCAATCATCAAGGATGATTACGAGGAGGGGCATTGATGACAAGGCAGGTGGGAACCAACGGTCTGAATATGGCCAACGAATACTTTACCATCTCACCCCCATCACTGGAAATATCCATAAAGGTTAATAAGTACTCCTCCCTGAGCACTCTCACCACTTTTTCTTTCATTCTCTCTTTGTAACTTAGCTATAGCAGTCTCCTTCTACCCCCACAGCCTTGTAACCATCGTCCTCCATTGATCTCTCCCATATTCCTCCTCTTGAAATTTTCTACAAGGGCACTTACAAGTTCTATAGGAGCACCTACAAGAATTCTATAGGAGGGACAATATGCTTCTATAGGAGGGGCAGTGAATTGTTTTGAAGGGAGAAAACACGGGTTTTAGCATGATTTTCGGTCTAACGAGGTAGGTTCCATGCATGACCCCATTGAATATATGTAATAAGTGGTTTCAAATTGAGGAGGAAATAGTGTCTTTAGGAGAGGAGAAAATACATAAGAAATTTTTTTTGCTTATTTAAAAAAATTAAACACAGTCTCCTCTGTTTCTCTGTTTTTCTCAAAAATTGTTATCTGCATCTCCATATTTGGTTTCCCAAGAGAGCATAAAAAAAATGATAGGACGGTTTATGAGAAAGGAGCCCACTAACTCCTCCAGGCTCCATGCACATCCCCAAGTAGCGGACATATTCACAAGAGAAAATTGGATGAACTTTTTTTAGAAATTCCAATGGTTTGATGAGGAGATTGCCCAAGAATTTGACCACTCTTTGGTCCCTCACACAAGAACACATGCCACTGTCACCTTTAGAGGTATTTCCATGGAGATAATCCTTGAATTTATTAGTAGTGATAAAGAGAAGATTCAAAAGGCTAGAAAGAGTGCCTTGGCCTCTCTTCCTCCCTTTGGGACCATGTTTTGAGGCAAAGACACTCTCGCTGCCCCAAAAACACAGATTTTCCTCCTTCATAGGACTTCTAGTGTTTGCATCTTTTTAGTAGGTTAATAGTCTAGTTCTATTTTGCTTCAGATCTTGTTCATCATGCTCACTTATTTATTTGCATTAGTCTTCTTTCATTCTTTCCCTTCTTACATTATTTCTCAACATTTCCTTTAATAGATCATAGTTTGGACTCTTTTTATGCAAAACATTGTTTTTCCTTAATGCATTCATTTCACTTGTTGCTTGATTTCCTTGGTAGACTGTTAGTTTCTATGCATCATATCTCTTCCAGTAGTAGGCCAGCTTATCAACAATCACACCCTCCATCTAATCCATGCCCTATTGATCTCCTAAGCCTCATCTCAATTTTGCCTTAGTTTCATGCATTTTTCCTAGAACTTCTTTCTCTATCCTTAAGAAAATCCAATCATATTTCTCCCTCCTGGTGGTTCATGGCAGACCATAAGCACCCTGACACCTCATTCCAACCTTCGTCAACCTTTTTACCCACTCTCACACCCTCAAAATAGTGAAAACTGCTCTCAGCCTCCTCTTGTAGGCCTCCTGTAGGACGTTATTTTTCCTCCTATAGATTTGTTGTGTCCTCCTGTAGATTTTCCTGTAGGCTTTCTTTTGAAGGCCAAGTGTGGGAAAAGACTCAGAAGGCCACTTGAGACCTCCTAGCACCCATCCACACCATCCTATATCCTCTCAAGTACCAAAACCACCCTCCAACGCCACCTATTCACTGCCACACTCACACACAATAAATTTCATGCATGTCAATTTCACATAAAAATACATAAAAATCCAAAAAAAATAATTTTCTTTCTCACTTCCAGAAATAGCATAGTTATATGTTTTTACTTCCTTGAGTAGGTAATGGCACTCCTTTCATGGTTTTCATAATGCTTTCTGCAAAAGTAGAATTAGTTGGTTAATTATGATTTACTAGGTTTTCTTTACATTTCAGCTTTTATCCTTTCTGCAGTTAGAATAGCATTTATAGTGTAATATTTCTTTCCTTCCATCACATATAGAGTTTCTTCTAGAATCCATAGAAGTTGGCTTTAGCTCCTACCAATCTTGCGTTGGCTGACCAAGTGACAACCTGCAGTGAGAACTTGTACTTATGCATACAGCACTAACGCTTCCAAGTTTGTTACGAACTACCGATTGATAAGAGTAAAGTAGGCTGCCAAGGAGTTGCAGCATTATTGCTTCAATACTAGTGCTCACCACCTAAATTTTGGACATTAATGTACACCAACTGGTCTTCCAGATCTTCTTTGGAGGTTCTTGTTGGAAAAAATTCATTCACCCTCTGCCATGTAATATTTGATTCCTTTTTCCACAAACAGTTGAGTGTCTGAGTATACTGGCAAGTAAACTGACATACTCTCAACTTACTCCCTAGTACTACTCTCTTTTTTATCCTTTGAAGCAGTTATTTTGGGTGTGATAATAACAGTGACTGATGAAGAGAAATTCCTATGACCTAGAATACATGTGAGAGAAAAAAGCACTCATGGCAGACATAAATTAAGTTCAGAAAATCAACTTTTAGAGCAAAATCAAGCAACAAAACAATGAACTGACTAGGAGGATTTCATAATTTATGAGGTGAGGGAGAGAGAATGGCTAAGGGAGCTACGCATTGTGCAGTCTCAACAGCCAATGATGTAGCTTGAGGCTAGAGCCAAGGAACACTTTTGGAGAGACTGCACACTGCATAGTCCTAGTGGCCAAGGATGAGCACTTGAGCCTTGAAACTGTGCAATGCATAGTTGGGTTATCTTATACTAAGAATTACATGGTATAAGAGTCGAGGATTGCAGCTTGAGCTCCCAACTTGTGTAATTCCCAACTAGACAAGCTGAAAGCTCACCAAGGGAAGGGTAGATCTCCCTAGTGAGACTGTGGGAAACAAGAATATTTGAGTGATGGTGCATGCTAAAGTGCAGATCTAACTAATTACAGATAGATTGATGCAAAAATAGTGTAGAATATTAACATGCAAAAGGAAAAATAAACATGCAAGAAGAGTCGCCAAAATGGCGACCATTAATAGGAAAGAACAAGAAAACTAATGTGACACTGGTGAAAGGAGAACGACAAATTGAAGTAACACTTGTATAATCTAATATGAATTAAAACACCAACAACCATGAAAATAAACAAGAAATACAACACTCACAAAAGCCAAATGATAAAAAGTGATGAAGAAAGTGACAGAAAGTGAAAAAAGAAAACTCACCTGAAAAAAGTGACGCAAACTCAACCGAAGGCTACTTGATCTCCTTGGGAATGATACAATCCAAGATAAAATGTACAAATCATCTCTATAGACATTAATTAAATATATATATAGTAATTGAGTTTTATGATGTCCATATCTAAAATAAAGGAAAAATGACACTTCGAAGAAAGTTCCAGAAATTGAGTGAGTGTGCCAACTTCGGGAAACAAATTAGTGAATCCCCATTTTATAGTGATTCTTTTTACTTTTTCAAGAAACTTTCACACTACCATGAAGGATTTTACAATCCCCAAGGATTGGGAAACTTCTTAACTCAGTGCATTGTGTAGGTTCTGAGCTCAAGGGATGGTTTGTGCAGTTTCCATCATTAAGGCTCGAATGCCATCTAGAACTATGCATTTCTAAATCTCATGATTGGCCTTCCAAGAGGGATTGTGCAATTTATGGAGCCAAGGCTAGACCATCTTTCGATATTGCACAGTTTCTGTATGCAAGCCCAACAATGTTTCAAAGTCAAGTCAACAAGTTATCTTGTGACATAAAAAGACCAAATCAGTATCAAAACAAGAAAACACAAGAACAACATAAAATGGTAATTACTTATCTAAACATAGATAACTAAGGATACTAAAATATGGGCTCATATTGAAGGCTCCAAAATGAAAGCATGGGAAAATTTTGGATGGTGGTTGTAATAGCTGTAACACTTTCTCTACGATATGACCACCACTCATGATTAGGACCCTCCTCTCCTCTGTATTGGGAGATAATTCAAAGTGGATACATCATCCCAACATATGTCACCCCTCCTTGTACATACATTTTCTCCAAGAGAAACCTCCAAGAGATAGACTCTAGGATTTTTCTATCAATTGTTGACACCGACTCTGTTACATATTGGTCCCCATTATTTTAAAATGTGCTCCTACCTCCAACGGTCAGATGAGTCAACATAGAACCACCTGCACACCATCCAACCTTAGCTCATCTTTGATTCGTTGAGATGCCACATCAACTCAACTATTCACATAAAGCATTCATCTTATCCTCTTGGGATAAAGCCTCCATCCCGGCGCAGTTATTTATCAGTCTTCCTTAATAGAAATTCACCTTCCCACCTCTCGGTGTTCTTAAATGATGGCTCCTATCAAATCTTACAAAACACTAAGTGATTTCTCTCCCACATGTATACTTGATTTGTACCCTGTCAACACTTCAAGATTGTCTATCACTCTTGTAACCTCCCACTCATGCTCTATAAAGCCTCTCTCACTTATGCTGATGAGTGTAATTCGTTGCAATAATATATATGAATATACATTCAAAAATAATAATAAATGATTACGAAAGGAATGATTTGTAAATTGAACAAGGTTGAAAAAGGACCGATTTATTGGGAAGACAAATTTTTCTTTCCACACTTCCTTCAATAAATAATACATCATGCATTCAGTCTGCATCCATAAGGATAGGATGAAATGGATAAATTTATGGAAAAATGAAAAAAAATGCAATAATTTTCTAAACTCTATGGATTACATGGCTAGAAAAAAAATTATAACCTAAAAAATCCACTCATTAAGCAACCAATCCTCTGGTAAAGAAATTTTAACCTCTCGATTATTCAGGTTTTTATGGATGGCCCGGCATCATATTCCTAAGGAATGAAGAATTCATCGACTTCTTCCCATAAGGTCTTCAATGTTTCTGCCACTAATCTACACTTATTTCGAATACATTAAAGTTGCATTAGCTACTAGATGGCCTTTCCACTTAATTAAATACTCATTGTATTCTGTGCCCCTAGTCTTCTTAATCAATCTCTTGTCTAAAATCCTCTATGGCATTAAAGGATCTATTGTTGATAAATATTTTTGCCACTGAATCGATTGTTTTCCATTGTCATGTATCACATGTACCTCTTCTACTAAATGATACTTGTATAGATCTTCAACATTGAACATGGGAGAGATTCCAAATCTTGGTGGAAACTCTATCTCATAAGAATTGGCTAAAAAATTCCTAAGGATTTTACAAAGGAAATTTTTCTTCAATTTTAATTTATTGTAATCTCGTTTAGGAAATATTTCTTTCCTCATGTGTGCCAACACTAAACATCATACTTCAAAGCTATGTTCTCTCTTGTTAAGATATACCATGGAATTATATTTGAGGTTTCTTTCTTGTAGTCTTTATTTCACCTATTGATGAATTTCCTGTATATATGTAATAAAGTATTGCCCTGATGAACCCATTTATTCTACTCTTCACAAGTTAATGAGCTCATGCACTCCTCTTGGATGCATCCCATATAATATGAAAATGACTTTAACCAGTGCTTCTCTTTGGATAACCATTATAGAAAAATTCAACCTAGGCAGGCACTTGATCCCATTGCTTTGGATAGTCTCCAACCAAGCTTCTCAAGATATTCCCCAAACTTCTATTAACTAATTTAGTCTACCCATCAATGTTAGGATGATAGGATGAACTAAAGTTGAAATTAGTTATAATTTTCTTCCTCAAATTCCTCCATAAATGTCTAAAGAATCTAGTATCTCTATTTGAAATAATGCTCTTTGTTGGAAAGTGGATAGGGGAAACACTTAAGGTGACTTCTCTTTACTTGATAATTGCTTATGAAGTTATGTTGTGTAACAAACCTCATTAAAAATTCATGTAAAAATATATAAGACCACAGTCATGGGACACGTATTCCAATATGAATGGTGGGAAAAAAGTCCTAGTGGGTGTCATTTCGGTTATCATGGTAAAGGCTTTGGAAATGCATTAGGCATTAATTGACATTTTATCTATGAAAATAATGAAAGATAGGAGAAAGGAAGGTGAAAGGTCACAGGTTGCATGTGAGGAGTATAATGAAGGAGAATAATGGAAAATGAAGAAAATAGTGGTCTCATTAATAAAAAGGCTTCTAAGGATAAGTTGGAAAGCTTTTGATAGGTTTTGGTGGAGCTCTCATTCTATTCCTTCTCTCATACTCTTGGACACACATATTTTCTTGGAGCACTCTTGGAGGAGTGTGGAATAATTGGAATTTGGAGCAATGAGTAAAATGAATAAAATGAAAGTGAAAGAGGACATTAGGATCAATATCTACAACACGTTTTTCTTGCAGGTACTGAGTTGCATTTATAATTTCCTTACTTGTTTTGGCATGCAAGGAACTTGCATGTCGTCTCTTGATGATGATCTCTCATTAGCATGGAGTATTGCATGGATTGATATTGGTTTTGCCTCGCCTTTCCATTTTCTAAATAGCCATGGTGTTTTGGGTTTTACTTTTGTTTTCCTATTGATTTTCTTGTACCTTTGGTTGTGGGTTGAGTTATTAGTTCATGGAAGCCTTAGCTCGACAAACACTCTAGAATCCCTATAACAACTTAGGTTGAGTTACTAGTCCTGGAAGCTTTGGTTGGACAAATGCTTTGGAATCCCTTGGTGGGTTGAGTTATTAGTCCTAGAAGCCCTAGTTGGAACAAACACTATGGATCCCTGGACAACTTGGGTGGAGACTAATCTGGTGATGGTTAGTGACATCCGACCAAGAGGTGGAATCGTTGGTTGAGGGTTGGGGTGGTTAGGCTTCTTGAAGCCCTCAGTGGTTTTGATTGATTTGTTTTATGAGATCTCACATTCATTCTTGGAATATGGCAGGGGGTTGACTAGCTCAAGGAAAATTTTTGTTCATCCTAGTCTATGGTTGAGTGGTTCATGGAAGTCATATACCTAGTCGACTTATGTAGTCATCAACAAGAGATATCTTTCTCCTTCATACTTTATAGGTAAATATAGTTCTCTATATGTGTTTCTTATGGTTTTTTTATCCAAGATATTTTTTTTGGTTATATGTTGGTGTTGTGGCCACCAACAACCCCCCTCTTTGTTTGATATCAACAATAACACCAAGAAAATAGGGGACCCTTAATAAAAATTCAAACAAACATCTCTAGGAACATTTTTGTTTTTCCTTAGAATTTTATCGCAACAAAGTAATAAAACATTTCATTTATGAGCATAACAAACCACGAAGAAACGATGCGAAATTCATCGCATCACATTCACCATAAGCGCTCTTAAATGAAAAGCTTAAGAAATCCCCAACGGCCGATGTGCGACGTCGCATATCGCAACATCGCGTAAAGTAGCTCACAATGACTAATATCTGCGATCTGCGATTTGCGATCTGCGATCTGCGATCTGCAATGAGCCGATACTATAACACAAATCTGTGATCTGCGATGAGCGCGAATTCTCCTCGGCGCAGTATTCAAGGAAAGCTGCCCATTAATCAAAATCAAGCACGCGCCTTAAAAAAGGAAATTAATGATTGTACGAATGACCGCCTTTTTGTTTTTCGAAGAGTCAGTTCGCTGTGAATGTCATAATTATGCACACATGATATTTGAAGCTTTCATGTCAATATTTATTACCATTACTCTTTTCCTTTCCGCAAACTATAAAATAGGAAATAACATGAAGCAGTATTGTAGGAAACATCTAAGGAAAAGGGGAAAGCGCCAATGCTCGGAGAACACAGAAGAGATCTCTTCAGAAACGGGTGCCGCATACTATAGAAATACAGATTCCAGAGTATCACTCAACAGACGCTGATGCCGATAAGTCATCTAAATCTCAGAATCAAAGGCGCACAAAAGCAGCATGATTACAAAGAGACCTGAAACTTACACGCCAGAAAAGCCCAGAATGAAGAATGGAGGCAGTTTTCCATCCAGAGAATTGTTCAGAAAGTAAAGTCTTCTGACTCATTAAGTCGTTCGCAAATACAGAAACCGAAATAGCAAAAGCAGAACCAGTTTGAGGGAAATTTGAGTTATTACCAAGTATACACCCAGTCAGCGGGAGATTCTCCAAAATATCTTATAGCTTACCAGAAAGTGGTGCCAGCTCTTGTTACTTCTATTCTTATAGCGCACACGAAAGGGGAAGGCAACCAGCCGACTCTACCCAGTTGAATGTTGCATGCTTACAACACTAAGGAGCAAATACAGAAATAGTTCAGAGTCAGATTTAATTTTAGAAATAGTTTTCTTTATCAGAAGGACGGTCATTTGAAAACCGGATCCTAAATTTATGTAATCAAGTTAATTAGCTAGCAGTATTTAAACCCTTCTCAGGCATTTAGAGAAGGGTCTGGAGATTTGTCAAAAAACGCGTCCTCGGAACATGCACTTTTGCGCCCTTGGAGGTGGTTTTGATGAATGGATGGATCAAGCCTTATTAATGTTTGCATTTCATATCTGCTACTGATGTTGCACTTTTGTACTCTTAGTAGATGTTAGGGCAAGGAGAGATAAATCATTGTTGCTTGAGGCTTATGAGTGGAACGAGTCATAAATGGTACTTTTATCTCTTGACTATTTCTGCTTATGTTCTTTAAGTGATTTATAGTTCCAGTTATTTATATGTTATTGCATGAATGTTATGGGTTATCATTTGGCACTTTTGTACGGTGGAGTCATATTGTTTATGTCTGACATATAAATAGCTTATTATGCGATATACTGTTCACAACTGTTTTGCCTAACTTCTTATGCAAAGTGGTTTATCTGAAATGATTTCTATTCTTATGATAGCTGAATGATCTTTATTACCAGTTATTATTTGAAATCTCTTTAGATTGCATAATAGAAGATATACATCCCGGGTTACCGTAGATTAGAAGTGTTGTTTCTCATTAGATTACAATAGTATAGAGTTAGTTTAAGAATCTGAATTAGATTAGCTTTAAAGTACTCTTAGATTAGCATTATTCAACTCTACACACACACACACACACCCAGATCGGGAAATTGGTCCCGTTATCCCCAGTCGGACCCGCTATACCAAACGGATAAGGCGCTGCCAACCAAGGTCTGGACCGGGTGGGTATCCCCCTTGTTGTCGACCCGATTTTCGGGGCTTCAACATATTTAGCGCTAGAAGGAGGGCTTGAACTATGAATGGCACCTAAATCGAAATCTAAATACCATTCTCAGAGTAAATCACCCTCATCAACTCCCCCGACTTCCCCAGTACATTTAAATCCAAAGTCAGAAGTCGGTCGAATATTAATCGTTGCTACATACCCTAATATTTCAGATCAATCTACCATTGAACCCCCCGAAGTTCAAACTCTGATTCACAAACTCCAGGGATTTTCTATTTTTACGCTGGGGTCTGATAAATCTCAAAGCAGCGTGACTTCGCAGTACAATCCTTCTCATCCCCTCACCAGGTTAAAGAGAAAAAAATTTGACATCCAGCCAACTGAATTCCCTCTTCCCACCAAGAAAAGAGCAAGGAGAACATCACTACAGTCTGACAGTGAGACTCTTTCGTCTACATCATCCATCTCAACCCCCTCACCGCGAAGTCAACTGCCCACATCTTCATTCCAAACCACTCATCCACCTTCCACAACCCCTCTTCCCCAATCGTCTAAGATCATAATATCTTCATCTTCCCATCCTCAAGGATCATCCCCTACACTTGCAATTACTAGCAGCTCAAAAATGGCCCAATCTCCATGGAACAACCCTGGAGCAATTTTAATGCCTCCACCCCTGAGCCAAATACCGGCCCATCCTGAGAAATGGCTACCCAAAATCAACCCAGAAGCAGGCATGCTAGCTGAAGAGCACATTAACAATTTCATGCTTTCGGTCAATCTCAACGGAGTTACCAACGAATATGTTGTTGTCCGGATTTTTCCCTGTACAATGCAAGGAACGGCCAGGTCATGGTACTTTTCATTACCCTCCGAGTCTATAACAAGTTGGGACATCTTTCAAAATCAATTCCTCACCAAATTTGGTGATGACAGATCAATAGCAACGTTAATCAGTGACTTATCCAATCTTAAAGCCAAAGCTAGAGAACCCATCAAAGATTTCAATTTACGATTCAATAAGATCCTCAACAAAATCCCCGCTGCTTCCCAACCTAGCGAAGAAGTACGGTGTGATGAATGGTATATCACAGCCTTACCATCAAACTTAACAGTCTTTGTAGATAGGGAAAACAAAACAACTTTAGTTGAAAACCTGACAGAGGCGATAACAGTAGAGAAATGCGTTATAGCCTTGGAGAAAAGATCTGCTGCGATCGAAGAATGCAAATCTAAAAAGATCACCTTCAAGGAAGACCCCAAGAAGAAACAAACAAAAGATCCTTTCGATTTAGAAGGGTTGCAGAAGGTATTAAAGACCATGTCCAATGAGATGATTGACATAAAAAAACAAGTGGCAGAAACTTCTTCGAAAAAGCCTTATAGAACTTTTAAAAGAGGCCCTTCAATGGATGCGGAACCACCCAACACTATCTCAAATGTTGAATCCGAAGAAGAAGAAGAGGAAGAGAGAACCATTGAAGGACAGACCGATGATGAAGAAGTTGTGGAACTACAAGGAATGTGGGGTTTCATCCTCCCACAAGAAGAAGATCAAGAAGCATTTCCAGTTAGCACACGAAGAAAAAACCAACTTGATCCTCCCCAAACTACCCCTAAGCAGAAGGGTGTGAGCCCTACAGTAAAAGAAAAAGTCACAACAAAGAAAACAACCGCTAAGGCGACTCAATCTAGCCCAGTCCAACCAGATCAAACACCTCCATCAAGAACACTAATAGTGTCGGATGAAATGGACTACAATATTATTGATGACATGAAAAAGACTAGGGCTAATATAACTCTTTATGAATTGAGAAAATTGAAACATCAACAGAAGATAATGATGAAAGAATTACACGTCGTGCCTACTACATCTTTGCCTACAGTTGTAGCTTGCACAACATGGGAAGCCCCCCAATCAACACAGCCAATAAGATCGATCCAAATGACATCGTCTTGATTGGAGGAAGATCAAGATCTCACACTCCCCCCTTTTTGCTCACTTATGAAATCTTCAATAAAAACGTGCACAACTGTTTAGTAGATTCTGGAGCTTCAACAAATATTTTACCCAGATCAATATGTGCCAAGTTAAACGTTCAACCACAAAAATCCGCAGTGCGCATAGTTCAGATTGATCGGTCTCAGGTCGAAGTGATTGGTGAACTTAATCAAGTCACCATAAGATTTTCGTCTAACCCCAAGGTATGTCAGGTTATCGACATTCTAGTAGCTAATGTCCCTAAATTCTACGGCCTAATTCTTAGCAGGGATTGGTCCGAAAAACTCCGTGGATACTTTTCAACCGACTGGTCGCACATGTGGTTACCATACAATGGTAAACCAAATCAAATAAAGGTTGAACGAGAGTTACACCAGAAATACATAGTAACAGAATTAGAGGGAGAAAATGAAGCAATAGCATATAACATTAGCATCATAGGCAATTACTCGGTAGATTCTTTCCTCGGCAATTTCAATGCTCATAAATCACCTTACTTAGAAAATTCAGTTGTGTCCCAAGTCGAAAATTTTTCCCAAACTGATAATTCAAAGTGCGTTAATTTTGTAGAAGAACCTATAAATACATCTTTGTTTTGGAAACTATATTTTGATGGCTCTAAATCTAACGAGAGAGCAGGAGCAGGATGCGTTCTGATTAGTCCAGAAGGGAACAAGACAATGCTTACATGCAGACTTGAATTTGATTGCACAAATAATACAACAGAATATGAGGCCTTGGTGCAGGGCCTATACAAAGCAATCGGGTTAAACGTCAAGTACCTTCAAGTCTTTGGAGACTCTGAGATTGTCATCAAACAGGTACGTAACACCATACATTTCCTATCAAGTCATTTGAAACACTATCAATCTCTAGTATAGGATCTAACTGAGCATTTCATAGCATTCAATATTTTTTCAATCCCGAGAATTCAAAAAGCAAGCGCAGACCTTTTAGCCAATGTAGCCTCTAGACTCATTCCCTCCGAAGATTTTAGTCCAGATAGATTCTCGATAGAAGCTCTACAGTTCAACTCTGAACTACGAATCAGTAAACCTGAGAACCGATGATAAACCACAAAACGTTAATCTAGGCCACAGCCTAGCCCCTGAAGAAAAACTAGCATATATTCGTCTTTTGAGACAATACAAAAATGTTTTCGCCTGGAATTACGATGAGTTGAAGACATACGACACTTCCATTATTCAACATACTATCCCTATGATTGACAATGAAAAACCTGTCCAACAGAAACTCAGAAAAATCCACCCCAATTTGGAAAACCAAATAAAAACTGAGCTGAATAAGTTATTAAAAGCCAGAATAATTTTCCCCGTCAGACATTCCAAATGGGTCTCCAATATGGTACCCGTTAGAAAAAAAAGCGGAGATATTAGAATCTGCATCGATTTTCGGAATCTCAACAAAGCCTGTCAAAAAGACAATTTTCACCTCCCTCCTATGGAGCAGATATTGCAGGCAGTAGCAAGCTCAGAACTAATGTCTTTCTTGGATGGATTTTCAGGATACAATCAAGTGCTGGTACATCCCGACGATCAGTTAAAAACCACATTCCGAACTAAATGGGGTACATACGCATATCAGAAGATGCCATTTGGTTTGATCAATGCCAGCGCTACATTTCAGAGAGCTATGGACATCGCATTCAAGGGTTTAGTCAATAAATCTGTAGTGATTTATTTGGATGATATAACAGTGTACTCCAAGAAGTGAAGCCACGATCTCAAAGACTTGAAACAAATCTTTCAACAATGTTTAAGGTATGGGATTTCACTTAACCCAAAGAAATCTTTTTTCGCATTAAGTGAAGGAAAACTTCTGGGATTCATAGTATCAAAATCTGGTATTCACATTGAACCTGATAGAATCAAAGAAATTTCTGAAATATCCCTACCTCATAATAAAAAGGCCATGCAACCTTTTCTTGGTCAAATCAATTTTGTGAAAAGATTGTTCCCAGATTTTTCACGAATTGTTTCTCCTTTGCAAACCATGATAAAAAAGAATTCAAATTTCAAATCGGGTCAAGATGAGCATGAAGCATTCAACCTGATCAAACAAGCTATCATTAATGCTCCATCTTTAGCAACCCCAAATTTTTTAGAATCTTTTATCTTATACACATTCGCCTCAGAGAAATCATATGCCGCGATTCTAACTCAAGCGAATCAAGAGAAAGCGGAAGCTCCAATTGCATTTTTTAGCTCTAATTTACAAGGTGCTGAACTTAACTATTTAGACGTGGAGAAATAGGCATATGCTGTTTTCAAAGCGATCAAATATTTCATACCTTTCTTACTTAAAACCCATACCAAGGTCATAGTACCGTTTCCAGCGGTAAGAAATCTTATAATACAGAAAGATGTGGGTGAAAAAAGAGCAAATTGGATCACTGCTTTACAAGAATACGACCTTGAAATCAAACCAGCAAGCATTGTGAGAGGTCAGGGCTTCTGCAAAATGTTGGCTGGAGCATCGCAGATTCCTGAAAATTCATCTGAGGAAGTACAAACGTATGGGGTAAGCCTAAACGATACAGAATCATTATACGCTGACACCATTTTTTATCTCAAAAACGGGTATGCTCTAGCACACCTGGATCACACCAAGAAAAGAGCCCTGAGATTAAAAGCTAAACAATATCAGCTCATAAATGATGTTCTGTTTAAAAAGAATTATGATTCTATACTTCTTAGGTGTCTTGAGAAAACGGAAGCCGAAAAGGTTTTGCAGGAACTCCATGATGGACCCGCAGGCGGACACTATGCTGGAGATGCTACTGCACATAAGATCTTACGTGCGGGGTATTATTGGCCCACACTGTTCAAAGACTCACACAGTTACGTGAGGAAATGCCAAATTTGCCAAACTACTACAGGGAGACAAAAGAAACCGTCCATGCCACTACAGCCGGTAAACATTGAGCAACCATTCAGTCAATGGGGCTTGGACATAATAGGTGAGATCATTCCTCACTCTTCTAAGCAGCATAGTTACATCCTCACGACAACTGATTATTTTACTAAATGGGTAGAAGCAGTTCCTCTCAAGACAGCTAATTCTGAAAACATCATTGAATTCATAGATCAATTTATAATCACTAGATTTGGATTGCCGACGGCTCTGATGTTTGATAATGCTTCATACTTTTCTGGGAATGTAATGACTAAGTTTGCACTAAAAAGAGGGTTCAAACCGAAATATTCGGCCAACTACTATCCGCAAGGAAACGGACTAGCTGGGTCAACAAATAAAAACCTAATCAGGATTATTAAAAGAACAGTTGACCAGAACCAAAAGAATTGGCACAAAACTTTGGTAAATGCTTTATGGGCAGATAGAATAACGAAGAAAGCTTCAATCAGCACTTCTCCCTTTAATTTAGTTTATGGGAAGGAAGTGGTTCTTCCAACTCACTTAATGATCCCCTCCTTGTCTTTAGTACAATACATCGATGAAGTATCTACTTCCTCCTTACAATTAAGACAAATGGAAATAATTAAATTAGAAGAACAACGAGAACAAGCTAAGAAAACCCATGCTCATCAACAAGCGCTAATAAAATCCTCTTTTGATTCAAGCACAATGACCAGAAAAAACTTTCAGATGGGAGATCTAGTTTTGAAATGGGATAAGGCTCATGAAGAGAAGGGCAAACATACAAAATTCCAGAAAATGTGGCTTGTCCTTTTCAAAATTGTAGAGTCATAGGCCCATCCGTTTGTGTTGCGATTTAGCGGGAGAAAGATTCTTTGCCTGTTAATGGACAGATCCTGAATAATATACTTTCCATAGAAGATTACTCTTCTATTTTTTGTAGGATAGCTTTTTGTTTTTCTTCTTTCTTATAAATAAAACCAGTTGTCGATGGTTACTACAGGAGTTCACACAAAAGGACACCAAATTCTCTGTTAGATTTTGATTTTTCGCTTGTAAAAATAGTATAAATTTTCGAAAAATCTGATCTTTATTATTGACAGATAGAGTTAAACTTTAGCCTAGATATGATACTAGTTTCAACTTCAAAGAATTTTATGAAAGCAAACTTTGGCAAAAAAATTGTTTTATATCAGCACAATGAAAGGTATCAATAATAAAATGAGTATTCTCTGTAAAACTGCTGTTTTCAAACTCTATTATTGTCGTCCAGAGCTTTCTTAAGGAAAAACAATGGTTTCCTCCCTGCTAAAGAAAATCGCAGCATTCAGAGAAACAATCCGAGAAAACACTATATCTCAAAGAATAAGAGGTCTCATCACGAGCCGGCTTATCATGATCACGGATATTATAACTTGCTGACTTTGCCAATACTGTCCACCAAAACAGGGCAACGACTTAAGATTGTCGCAATCAAAAGACAAGGGGTCTCATCACGAGCCAACTTGTTCAGCAAAAGTATAAATCAAGTGAGTGACTGTGTCATAATTTGGCCACCAAACCAAGACATTTTTCTTTAGAGAATAAAAAAGAAAAAGTGTCAAAATGGGTTTTTCTCTGAAAAGTTGTAAATAGCCTTAAGTAGGATAAAGGATCATTGTTGGGTAACAGGTAACCCTGTCGAGGCTATGGACACCTGCTAGCAGCAGAGGCTTTACCTACGATAAATGAGCATATTTTAAAAAGTCAGCACACAGAGACGACCTTATTTTATCTTTAAAAGACCAAGTAATGGCTGGTGTAAATGCAAGGACTAAGCTTCAAGAAACAAATGATTGGAATAAAAAAAGGTTGAAACAAAATATCATTGATAGGATAAGACATAATGTACTCTATCTGTCCATAACAAAGTTTAGACTTATGAAACTTTTTCTGTTTCGGAAGTTAAAATTCAATAGAAAATCAGAGATAACTGGTTCTTCCCAGTGAATCGCCATTGTTGTGGCCACCAACAACCCCCCTCTTTTTTTTATATTAGCAATAACACCAAGCAAATGGGTACCCTTAATAAACATTCAAACAAACAGTTTTATGAACATTTTTGTTTTTGATTCCTTAAAACTTTATCGCGACAAAAGAATGAAACATTTTTTTATGAGCATAATAAACTACGAAGAAGCGATGCGAAATTCATTGCATCGCATTCACTATGAAGCGCTCTTAAATGAAAAACTTAAGAAATCTTCGACGGCCGATATGCGACGTCACATATCACAACATCACGTAAAGTAGCACACAATGACTAATTTCTGCGATCTGCGATACTGCGATGATTCAATATTGCGATGCCGCGATGCTATAATGTGATCTGCGATCTACAATGAACGCGAATTTTCCTTGGCATAGTATTCAAGGAAAGATGTCCATTAACCAAAATTAAGTGCGCGCCTTAAAAAGAAATTAATGATTGTACGCCAAAGTATCCAGGAATGACAACTTTTTGTTTTTCGAAGGGTCAGTTCGCTATGAGTGTCATAATTATGCATACATAAGATTTAAAGCTTTCATGTCAATCTTTATTACCACTACTCTTTTCCTTTGCGTAAACTATAAAATAGGAAATAACATGAAGCAATGTGTAGGAAACATCTAAGGAAAAGTGGAAAGCGCCAATGCTCGGAGAACAGAGAAGAAATCCCTTCAGAAATAGATGTTGATGTTGATAGGTCATCTAAAGCTCAGAATCAAAGGCGCACAAAAACAGCATGATTACAAAAAACCCTGAAGCTTACACACTAGAAAAGCTCGGAATAAAGAACGGAGGCAGTTTTCGATCCAGAGAATTGTTCAGAGAGTAAAGTCTTTAACTCGTCCAGTCATTCACAAGGCCAGAAACCAAAATAGCAAAAGCAGAATTAGTTTGAGGGAAATTTGAGTTATTACCAAGTATACACGCAGTGAATACACCCAGTCAGAGGAAGATTCTCTAAAATATCTTATAGTCTACCAGAAAGTGGTGCGAACTCTTGTTACTTCTATTTTTATAGCACACACGAAAGGGAAAGGAAACTAGCCGACTCTTCCCAGTCGAATGTTGCATGCTTACAACACTAAGGAGCAAATACAGAAATAGTTCAGAGTCAGATTCAATTTTTAGAAATAGTTTTGCTTTATCAGAAGGACGGTCATTTGAAAACTAGATCCTAAATTTATGTAATCAAGTTAATTAGCTAGCAGTATTTAAACCCTTCTCGGGCATTTAGAGAAGGGTCCGGAGATTTGTCAAAAACTCGTCCTCAAGACATGCACTTTTGCACCCTCGGAGGTGGTTTTGATGAATGGATGGATCAAGGTTTATTAATGTTTGCATTTGATATCTGCTACTGATGTTGCACTTCTGTACTCTTAGTAGATGTTAGAGCAAGGAGAGATAAATCATTGTTGCTTGAAGCTTATGAGTGGAACCAGTCATAAATGGTACTTTTATCTCTTGACCATTTCTGCTTATATTCTTTAAGTGATTTATAGTTTTCAGTTGTTTATATGTTATTGCATGAATGTATGGGTTACCATTTGGCACTTCTGTACGGCGAGTCATATTGTTTATGTCTAACATATGAATAGCTTATTATGTGATATGTTGTTCACAACTGTTTTGCCTAACTTCTTATGTAAAGTAGTTTATCTTGAATGATTTCTATTCTTATGATAGTTGAACGATCTTTATTACCAGTTATTGTTTGAAATCTCTTTAGATCACATAATAGAAGATATACATCCCGGGTTAGCGTAGATTAGATGTGTTGTTTCTAATTAGATTACAATAGTATAGAGTTAGTTTAAGAATCTGAATTAGATTAGCTTTAAAGTACTCTTAGATCAGCATTATTCAACTCTACACACACACACACACACACCCCCAAATCGGGAAACTGGTCCCATTATCCCCAGTCGGACCCGCTATACCAAACGGATAAGGAGCTGCTAACCAAGGTCTAGACCGGGTGGGTATCCCCCTTGTTGTCAACCCGATTTTTGGGGCTTCAACAGTATCATATACTTTTATTTGTTGCTTGAACAAATGTGCATATGTATATATCTGTATATAATTGTAAATATTGTATCAAGATAGTTTATAAAGATCCATAGATTGTATGATTATTTTTTGGTTGAAGAAAATGTGTATAAGTATATGTGGATTGTAAATATCGTAATGAGTTGTGTTATAAAGCTCTAGTAAATTGTATGATTGTCATGTTTTAGAAAATGGTCATTGTAAATACTGCAAGGAGCTATGTTACAAAGATCCATGGCCAATATGTTTTTTTTTCAGCAATAGTTCTAGTTATAGGTGTCATTGAACACTGAGGACGTCGTTCCCCCAAGGGGGAGGGTTCTATAATAGCCCTAGTTAAAAAATCCGTGTAAAATTATATATGACCATGGTCGTGGGACATGTATTCCAAGATGAATGGTGGGAAAACATCCTAATGGATGTGCATTTCGTTCTTATGGCTAGGGAAATTGGCAAAGGAAATGGCAAAGACTTTGGAAAGGCATGACACATTTATTGGCATTTTATCTATGAAAATAATGGAAACAAGGAGAAAAGGAAGGTGAAAAGTCACAGGTTGCATGTGAGGAGGAAATTGAAGGAAAAGAATATAAAAGGAAGAAAATAGAGGCATCATTAATAAAAAGGCTTCTAAGGATCAATGAGTAAGCTTGGTTAGTTCAGGTTTGGCGGAGATCTCTTCTATTCTCTCTCTCTCATATTCTTAGACAAGTTTTCTTGGAGCACTCTTGGAGGGTGTGGCATACTTGGATTTTTGGAGTAAGAAGCCAAAGTAAAATCATTAAAGCATAAGAGGACATAGGAATCAGAAGCTACGATAGGTTTTTCTTGAAGTTACCGAGTTTCATGTATGCTTTCCTCACTAATTTTTGCATGCATGGCATATGCATGTGGTTTATTGGTTATGATATGTCATTGTTATGGAGGATGGCTAGGATTGACAGTGCATTGCCTATCCTTTCCATTTCTTGGATAGCCATGGATATTGTGGTTTTATTTCCTTGTTTTGTTTTGGTTGGTTCTCATGTTTCCTTAACTTGGGGTGAATTACTAGTTCCTGGAGCCTTGGTTGGAAAAACGTTGTAGAGCCCTGTAACAGCTTGGGTTGAGTTACTAGTCCTGTAGCCTTTATTAGACAAACACTCTGGATCCCGACAGAAACTGTGGGTTGAGTTACTAGTCCTGCACCCTTGGTTGGAACAAATGTTCTTAAGCCCTGGAAGGCTTGGATAGAGACCAATCTAATGATGATTTTGTGATGTTCGACCATGAGGTGGAATAACTATTTGATGGGTTGAGGTGGATGGCCTTTGGAAGCCCTAGACGGTTTTGGATTGATGTGTTCTATGATATCCCACATTCATACTTGGAATATGGTACAAGGTTGAATGGCTGAAGAGAGATTTGGCTCATCCATTGTACGGTCAAGTGGAACGTGGTAGTCCCATACTGGGTTGGCTTTTGAATCATTAATATGAGGATATTTATCCTTGTTATCTCATGAGTATTATATTTCTTTATATGTGGATTATATGGCTATTGTATACTTGGTATTTCTGTTGTTATTATGTTGGTTATGAATATGTATTATGACAGTGGAAATGTATGACTCCCATCATGTTTTTATTTTTATATGAATGAGCAATGTATCTATGGACTAATGGATTAAACTGTAGGAATTTACAGGGTAAGTTCCTCAGAAAGAACACCAGAAGGACACCGCTCACAAACAGATCACAGATCAATACACCAGTATTTTGACGTGGTTAAAACCCTCAGAGAGGGAAACAGTCCACGGCCTGCACCAAAGTGGCTACTACAGGCAATTTATTAATAAAAGAATGAAAATTTACATAAGCTTCTCTCATGCACGGTTAACCTACAAATGACCCTCCATGCGCTTTAATAGAATTCATGGACCAATCAGGTGTTAAGCCACGGATCAAGTGTCGGTAATACCGAGGAGAGAATGAACCGTCGGATCACTACATATCGTGACCGTCGGATTGTAA
>APFE030763791.1:3109-83028 GCA_000404065.3 Pinus taeda | reverse complement strand
GATCTGTGATCTGTTTGTGAGCGGTGTCCTTCTGGTGTTCTTTCTGAGGAACTTACCCTGTAAATTCCTACATAAACTATAGCTAAAGTGGTAAGGAAACAATACCTCATAGTTAATCTCAGATAAGTATGAGACCCCTATGTTTAGATATATTATTTAAACTTGTAGATTTCATTCATGCCAAGTGTTTGACAGAATTTTAGTCCTAGTTGTGGATGGTCAGGCCTAGACCTGAAGTTAGTTTTTGGTTTACTAGTATTTTCATCATTTTTTTAATGGATTCTGGAAGTTACAACAAATTAGGGGATGTGGCCGAAATTCTAGGCTTGAAAAGTGACTTAAATTTTGTGGACTCTGGTACTAGTCTACTAGAAATAGTCCCTGGACGCAGGCATTCATTCTTGTGGGAGAGTTCATAGGTTTAATAGCTTAAAAGCTTAGTGGGACTCAGGGGTTGGTTGGCATAAAGTTTGGAATGGTTCCTAGGGCTCCTATCGCTGATGTTGAAGGTATGTATGGTGTGTTGCCACACACTTAACGTTACTTAGGAGGTCGAATCATATCATAGTAACTTCTCGTCACATGTTTACCCCGATTTGTCAATTACATGGGTAGATGTGGGAGGATAGGGTTACATTAAAGTCCTTTGTCATTGTTATGATTATTATATGGATTGTCAAAAACTGAAACTATTTCCAATAACTTTTGAAAGATGCATCCCTTCATTGGTTCATGCGACTTGAGGGGGAATCTATTTGAACTTGGGACAATATGCCAGGTCGGGATATTAAAGAAGATATCTTCAATATGTCCCAAGCCGGTGATGAAATTCTAGAAGATTGTATCGAAAGATTCTAATACATTTTACAAAGAACTAGCCAAATAATCTAGACCCAAAAATGTTACGTATCCTTTTTCTTAAGGGGATATGAGAATATTGTCTTAAAACATTAAGCCTTATGGGTGAAAAAAATGTTCATTTGTTATCATATTACAATATTTGTGATTTTTGAAAGCAATATTCAAGAGGAAGTTCGAAATATAATAGAAGCTCATGGGACATGGTTTCTAGGATTAATAAGTCTAGTGGGATAGGGATGACTAAAGAAGATCTTAGGAATCTATTGGAAAACATTAAAACTAACATTCTTAGCACCCTTATCTCTCAATTAGATACCTTGCAATATAAAAAGAAGGAGGAGGACGGCTTAGACTTATAAATATTTTTCTCCAAATGTTGAAAAAATCACCGTCTCAGAGAATGCTTTTAAATAATGTTGAGACTTAGACCATGTTCAAAAATATTAGATTAGGGAATTATTTACTAGGACTTAAGGCCATGTTTCAAAAATATGATGTGGAAACTGAAAATATATGCTTTGTTGCTAAAAAGAGCCATGGTCCCCTCGATCATCCGAACCCACACCCTCCAATCCTTCCCTGTATTTTACTCCCAAGTTTGGTTGGTACCCTCCCGTGCCTTGGCCACAATGGCTCCCTTAGATGCAAAACCATTTTTTGGCCTTAGGCCGAAGAGGAAATTCTCCATATGGGGATATGGCACGACATGATCCACCTCATATGCATCTAAAACAACTCCAAATACCTTCAAATAAATCTTCTCAAGCTCAACAAAGACCTTATTTTCCATCTCAACCAATTCTTAATTTGAATAATAAAGTAGTCCATCCCACCTACAACACTAGGCTACCCTTTTTATCTACTTATAACCTTTCATCACTAGATTGTAAATATATTCACCTATGTTCTAGAAAAGTACTCCAAAGTTATACCTATCCTATTATTTAGGAATAAGAGGATGAGGAGGCCTCTCTAGAACCAAGATTGCTTTTCTCTAAAACTCAAGATACCACAATAGAGAAATATCTTGAGAAAGAACCATAACACACTCCTTATCTAGAAAGGTATAAAATGATGGCATTATTGGAGAATCAAATAAATAGGTAGATAAGTGTTTAAAAAAAAAACAAACTAATATCCAGAATAAGTAAACTCATGTGATGCGATATTATTCACAAGATGTACATGTAAATACATTTTTCCTAACCATTTTTTTTCATAGTTCACATTTTTCCACACCATAACCCTAATAGATTAGGTGTCCAACATTCCCTCCCTTAATCCAGAGGGGTGTATATGTGTTTAAGAAGATAGCTGAAATACAAAAGTGCATGGAAGATAATGGCTAAATATGGTCTCTGAAAAGGAAGACCATAAACCAAATAAAGTTGAATAACATGAGGTTTCCACTAGTGGTGGTTTAAATCTAGCCACCAACTCTAGAACTAAAAACTAAAGTAGTTCTTGGAACAATTCCAAATATGGCTAGAAGTTGAAGTATTTTTCTTGTGGAAGTGATCCCTTGTGCTGGTTTAAAGTTGACAATATATTGATGTAGCAGAAACCAAAGCCTTATGCTAGTGGTGGCTTAAGACGGGGCACAAACCAAAAACATGTTCATGGAGTCTAGGCTCTAACAACTGGTTGTACTTCAAGACATATCAAAACCTCACTTCATAAATATTCAAGACTGGTAGCTAACCATCAATTTTCCCCTATCATATACAAGGTGATAAAATGAATGTATATCCACTGCAAGATGGGTTAATACAAGAGAATTAACTCTAAGGCATGATCAAAATATCTTCTTGGTTGCTTAAAATCTTTTCCAAGAAGTGATCCATCCAAGGTGAAAGTTTTTTCTTATATGAGTCTTATGTCTAAAGCATCTCTCTGAATGAAAATGTTGTCATTTAAAAATATGTGATGGCTATGGAACATGAGAAAGTGAAGATGTCTTATAATATTTTGGAATGTGATAGGATACATCCTTTTCATATCCAAAACTGGTTCTATTATGGTCGCTAATTAGTTCTTCCCAAGGCTTGATGATGGACTTGGGAAGTGCAGCCTGAACTTCTACATGTTCATGTAATTATGCTCCTAAAGTGGCCAAACGGATCTAATCAAGTGCTAGTTGCGGATAAGATTTTGTTTCAAACTCAAATATAAAATTTTTCTAACAAAGAACTAGTTTAGAATGATGACTCTTTCATTACAGCTTATCTTGTTGTAGCTGAGATTCAAGGTACAAAAACTCAATCTTATCTTGTGCATTATGAAAAAAGCTTTGAATGTTAGAGAAAGTTCCCTTATTGATTTGAATTGTTTTATGAACAATAGAGAGTATTAGAGTTTTTAGTAACTAATAAATTATTAATTCGATCCATTTTACAATAATCAAGCTTAAAAAATTAAGGGTGTTAGACTAAAGTAAAAATGCTCTTGCTTATAATGCAAATTTAACAAGTAAAAAATGGATAGTTGTTGGTACCATATTCAAAATGTTTAAGGAAAATGAGAATAAAGGAAATGAAATCATTTAAAGTGAGAATAAATACCTAGAGCTTAATTAATGGTCAAGTACATTTCCATAAATCACCTCAACCGTTTATGTTACATAATAATCTATAAATACAACTTGTGTAACTTTTGATATGATGTTACTATATCAATCTTCTCTGACCAATAACCACACTTGTCGGTTCTCATTGGCTTGTGTGTTTTCTTGTTATTGATTCCCTCCTGGACTCTTTCTTTGTTAATGCCTATGGTGGGAGAGGATGATCTCATTCAATCAAGTTCATGCCATTGTCAATTTGGGAGTTCAGTTCCATTTCACCATTCAAAACCCATATTTGGTCTCGTAAGAGCTCGTGCACTGTGTTGCAACCCATGTATATTTAGAAACAATTAGTTGGGAGTTTTTTTGTTTAAATTGTCCTCTCAGACTTGATGCATGATAGTGACAATATCCACATTACCACGCGGACAAGAGGCCAAGAGATTTGGAAATCAAATAGAGATTATTGGTGAGGCACTGGTGAAATCATCCTCATCCCTCAATGGTTGTGGTAACCTTGTTTTACAATCCCCTATGTTTAAGAAATCATCTATTTAATTAATAAAGGGTAAAATTGGTGGTGCAAATGTTATACAGGAAAATGACCACCTCATCATCTCATAGGAAAAGGGAAAGATGATTGAAAGACTAACCAAGTTCATAGGCCTATTTGTCAAGCTAACACTCTCCAGGAACTAGCAACCTACTTTATAATTCTTCCTAGCCATGCATCAGGTGTGTTAGTGCCAGGGTAACTCTGTTTGTTGCCTCAAGAATATCATTAGTCAATTTAAGTGACTTTCTGGAGGTCAAAGGAGCAAGTTGAATGAGAAATATTCTTATATTCAGTCCTATGTTAGCTCATAAAAGCAAGGAAACTCCAGATTTGACATGTTTGGAGGAATTACTATTCCTAATGAAGTCTACAAATATGGAAAGAGCACTAAAGAATGGAAACATCTCTGCTTTTTCCCAAAGGAACTCATGAACGATTTGGCAAGGCTTATCCTCTTATGCTATATATTTGAGGCTAGGGCCATTGTGAAAGAGGTCGAAACTATTGAAAGGATTTTATATTGACTGTCGAAGCTAGTATTGGACATTGGATCTTCAAGAGGTTGAGAGAGAGAGAGAGAGAGAGAGAGAGAGAGAGAGAGAGAGAGAGAGAGAAGTTGGAGGAGTAAGGGAAGGCTGATGCAACTGATGGTTGTAATCACTCTTTTTTGTCATTAATATAGACTTGCAATTTTTTCCACTCCATGGTGTTGGTATCATGATTTATTAACATTTTTATGCAATGTTAATGATTATGAGTGGCTTAGATGTATGGAGTTAGATATACCTATGTATTATTGTATTGATTGTTGAATTTATATGCTATGATATTATGCCTTATCTTGTTTATGTGTAGGTATTGATCTTGGAGCTAGCTTAGGGGTCTTCAACTCTGCTACTTTGCGCTCTCCAGCAACGACACACCAAGACCTGAGGTAATAACCATTCTTCTTACTTCGATTCTCATTTCACTAATATGGATATGTGCATATATCTCTGGGCCAGCTGTAGCTAATCTAATTATCTGCTTAGGATCCTGAGAATATCTAGGAGAGTATCTCCATCACCAAACACTCGTGCATTAATCCCTATAGAAGAATTGGCGACTCCACTGGAGACTACACTTAGTTCCTGGTTTTCTCCTAGAAAGTTCCTAGATCTGTCTTTCTTCCAGGCCTTCCTGTACTTCTTAATCCCCTTTTTGACTACTTAGGACTATGCAACACCCTTCTCTTAGTGCTTAGCCTTAGATATGATCCCCACATCCTTATTTTTCAAGCATATTTCTCACTAACTCACCCTACCAGTGTAAACAATGCTTTATAAATCACTATGGCCTTGCACATAGAGCGTTCGTGAAGTCACTAACTCTCTGTACCCTCTGTTACAATGTGTTAGCCAGCCATTTCTTGATAAACAGACTATTTTGTGACCTCATGGGTTGGGAAATTTTATTGTACACTAATCAAGGATCTACAATTGTGCATGTTTTTTGATATCTATCTCCTCAACAGATTTTTCTTTTAGGGAAATAGCTTTACTGCTTAAAGTTTTTCATAAAAAATAAAAAACAATTTTTTTTTACTGTTTTTCTACTTAGTTGGTTAGATTTGTATTTATTTGGTTTCAAAAGTTGTTAGAGAGTATTGTAGCTCTGTCGGTTGTGCTTATGTTTTACTGAATTGGATGCATGGTATATATATTGACATATAAATGACTCCTCCCTTGTAGAAGAAACTTATTCATTGAAAGTGAAATTTAAAGCATTGCTTTTGCATGATTTGAGTTATAGTCCCACATAACTTCATATGTCAACACCCCCACCGAACACTTTAACAAACTACATTAAAATTTACATAATAAAATCAAGCAACTACTCTTTTTTAGTAAACACATATTAGTTTAGGCTAGGATCTTGGGTTCGACAGTTGTGAGTTAACTGTCCAAGATCATACATTGAAACTAGTGTCATTAATGAGGGAAATCCTTCTACACTCATACTATCTGGGATCACTGTAGTAAAATCGGAGCTAAATACGAGACAACATTGGACTATAAATGAAGCTAGCCTGCCTTCAATTACATATACTTTGGGTATTCTATGTATCGGGGATCCCTTCAGAGATATCAAAGTTGAGTCGTGGACTCAGGTATCCTGCCCACACAACGTACTTTCTGTGACTATGTTCCCTGCAGTAGTGTCTGTGATTTCAGGTAACCATAGTGGCCATACTTTTTTTAGGGACAAACACAAGGTGACAAGGGCAAGTGATGAGCCCCAGAAATGGGTAATTATATGGGCTCATTTAACCTCCCAATTTGACTTAATCCACCCTTCTCATTAGTTTATTGCATGTTTTTTATTATATTTATGTTAATAGAGTGAATTGGGTTAGTCATTATGCCAAAAAGTCTAATGTGTGCCTTATGCAGATTTTTGGTCAATTTTGAGACAAAATCAAAGGTTTAATGAGCACTTGGTAGCCAAATTCATGGAAGAACAAGGGAGAGGATTTATAGGAAGGTGTCCCCTTCAATTATGAGCCCTTACCTCAAATTCTCCATCAAAAACTTGGAGCACAAGGGGCAACCAAGCAAGTCAAGTAGGATTGCTGATTATCTTCAGTTCTAGGAAGCCGAGTTGCTTGATTTTAGGAGGACTGTTGGAGGTCCCCATTTGTATAAATAAGACGGATTAGGGCCTCATTTCAGTTAGTAAAATTTTACTCAGATTGTAGTTTGATTTTAGTCAGTAGGTTAGTCATTTTGTTAGCCTATTTTCACACTTTAGTGCAGCTCTGTATCAACGCATTTTCGAGCTTTTTCTTGTAGACAGTTTTTGGGATATAACGATCATTTTTTTATCAATAAAGATGAATCCAGCTTTACAACAGCTCTAATCTTTCTTAGGAGTCTGTAGCTCTTGGGATTGGGCCCAACCCAAGTGTCAGTACCTCCTTTGTGTACTTTTATGTGTCTTTGCTGCATTCATAGAATAATTTCTGCTATTTAGATTAAAATCTTGCTTTCTTACTTAGGTCGTTTTTGATGATTGAAATAAATTTTCATGCTTCAGGTTGATTTGATAGTTTGGTAAAGAAAAAAACCTGCAAAAAGGCCATCAAGCAATCCCTGATCTCATCTCTCCCTCCTTGGGACCATGAGCTGAGACCAAGGCATACTTGCTGGCACAAAACACTGTTTTTGCTTTTCCATGCAATTGCTAGTGTTAGATTTTTAGTTGGAAAAGTTGATACTAGTTGTACTTGCATGTTTAAACCTATTATTGCTTAGTTTTCATAGTTATCTTGCATGATTTCCTATCTATAAACCTCTGTTCATCATGTTTCTAGTTTTTAGGTCAAAGTAGGTCAAAATAGTTAGATTTTTGGTTTTCCTAGTCTTTGTTTGATCAATTTTGGAAAATAGTGTGAAGAACACTTATGATACCTCCCTGCCTACCTTTCCTCCATCATACAACCTGTTTCAACCCCTAATCCAATATTCCTTCCCTTCATTTGCACATTTTCCCATTTTTCCCTAATTTCTACATTCTTGTGCATCATTGCTCCCTCCATCCTTGAACAACTCCTATCACCTTAATCACTCCTTAGCCTCATTCACTAGGTCCCCGACACCTTAACATCCTTATCCAACCTTCATTTCCACTTTCCCACCATTTTTCCACCATCAACCCTCCAAAATCCTCTTTCAGATCTTCCTCTAGAACATCTTGTTGAACCCCTACAGACTTCCTGTAGAAGTTCACGTGAGCGGTCTTTCGAGATCTAATCACTGTGAAACTCTTTGGAAGGGTGCTAGGGACCCCTTAGGCCCTTTTCTCACCTTCCCAACCTCCTACAAGTTCCCACTCCATTTCCTTTCGCCAATCAACTTCTACACAGTCAAAAATAGTCAAAGCACATGCATAATAATTCTGCCAAATTACTCAAAAATGCAAAAAGATGCTTTTTCCATATTTTCCTTCAAAAGTAGCTTAGTCATATGCATTTTACCTTTCTGAGAGTCAATGACATCCATTTTATCAACTTTCGTCTCTTTTCTTGCACCAGTAGGGTTAGTGAGTAAAACTAGGGTTTGCATTTCCTTTCAGCTTTCAACTTCTTTCTGCAAGTAGATTAGCCTCTTTTGAGTTAGATTTCATCCATCACAATTAAAATCTTCTTCTAAAAACTCATAGAAGTTGGCTTAAGCTCCTAGCGAACTTGTGCCAGTTGATCAAGTGACAGCTTGCAGTAAGAGCTAGTACTTGTGCATATAGCACCGTCGCTTCCATGTTTGTTACGAACTACTGGGTTGATAAAAGTAAAGAAGGGAGCCCCAAGAGTTGCAGCATTATTGCTGCAATACTGGAGCCCACCATCTTTTTGGTTCCGTTTCCAGGGAAGCGTCAGAGTATTGGTGATTGCTGCTTTTCTTCTATTTTCTACTACAACCTTCTACTAAGTAGTTTATTTCAGCAAGAGTAGAATAGTTGTTTCATTTCCATTCTGCAATTTCATTTATGAAAAAGTAGATTAGACATTTCCCACTTTCATAGATTAGCATTTCAATTCTACAATTTCAATTCTGCAAGTGTAGATTAGCATTTCAATTCTGCAATTTCAATTATGCAAGCGTACATTAGCATTTCAATTCTGCAAGCGTAGCTTAGCATTTCATTTCTGCAATTTCATTTCAGAAACATAGATTAGTCCTTCCCTGCTTTCATTTAAATTCTGCATTTTCATTTCAGCAAGATAGATTTTAGTTAGTTGTAGTTCAATCTATTTCAGTTTTTCCAGTATAAGCAGAAAAGAGAGAAAATCAACCAAAAATATTTCCTTTCATGCCTTGTAGGAGTAGAGATAATTCAGAAAAATGTTTGCACAACACCCCCATTGCTTCACACAGCCAACCTTCTCTCTTCTTCGATGGCTGTGATTAAGAAGAACCCTTAGGTGGACAACAAGACATAGTTGAAGAACCTCTAGGGGAGAAGAAGAAGAAAACATTATTCTGGAGCAAATGGCTAAAAATAGAAATGTTGGGAGTAGTACCTTTTCTTCCAACTCATCCATTGAAGGTGAAATTGGAAACATGTGGGAAGATTGCAAGAGCGAGATGAGGCAGATGGTTGCCATGTAAATGGATACCTTGCGGATCCAAATGAAGCAAGAGGAAGCTGAGAGGGTTTTGGCCATATTTTGTCCTAGGTGCACTAGGAAGCATCCTAGGAACGAATGTCCATTGCACTCTATAGAAGTGTGTTTTATTTGTGAAAAAGACCATCCTATGAATCAGTGACCCTCCTTGCCCAAAATTAAAGCTGCATATCAGAGGGCCAAAGGAGCCACTGAACCACTCTATTATATGAACCAAAGGCGGCCACATGGACCCATACCTTACCAGGAGGGAATGCAAGGGACATCCCAAACCTATTACAACCCCTATCAAGCCACTTCCATCCCTTCTTGGGTCCCCCCTGCTCATCCTTCCTGGTCCACACCTCCTCCTTCATCCTTCACATCTCCATATTATGCCCAACCGGCTGCTCATCCATTTCACCCCTATGCTTAGCCATAGCCTCAGTGGAATGCACCTCATCAGGGGTGGAGGCCCCATTACAACACTCCTCCCACTCCTTTTCCTCCACCACTTGCTCAACCATAACCATCACCTCCTACTCCACCAAGGCACCCCCAAATGCCTAATCAACTGAACTCAAACCCAAATAACAAGCAGGGTTAGCAAGTATATAGTGGGAAATCACCTACCCAACCACAAACCCATCTACATCCATCTCAAATATACACCCCCACTCATCTATCCGTACCACCATTTCCAAACCCGCACATTGGAGTAGCTCAATGAAATTACAATGCTGAGGCACAACATGTCCAAACAACTCCTCTTGAGCTCAATGATATTCACCATAGCTCAAGAACAGTATTGCAAAAAAGAGATTATATTGATATCATTGAAGGACCACATCCAGCAGAAGAAGATGCAAAAGAGAAGAGAAAAGAACCATGGGCTACACTTGATAAAGAGAAGACAATAGAATTAGAGATCGAGAGATCTCCCTCATGGTTACCATCAAATCCTCCATGTATTCAAGAGAAAAATCAGCAAAAAGAGGAAGATGAGAAGGTCATGGTAGAAGGTGACATGAAGAATGATCCAGATCAGCAAAAGGACCAAGGACATCAGAGCTATATTGAGATATGGTTCCAGACGGTCACTAAGTTGCAGCAATACTCTCTTCCTCAGCCCTGTTTGATCCCTTCAAAGTCAAATCATTTGGTCTCTGAAATTCAGATACCTATCAAAGCATGCATTTCAAGCCTCCACATCATTTTGTCTATCATTTCGATGTGCACATGGCTACATTGGAAGTATTCCTATACTTGAAAATGATTTTGTTCTTCAAGTAGGGTAGGGTAGAAAAAGAAAAAAAGAAAAAAAATGAAAATAAGAGGAAAATAAAAGTCTAAGGTAAAAACTTCCTCGGAGGTGCTTCAGATTGGCTCATTGATTGAAACCTCCATAAGGCGGTTAATGCATTGGAAAGAAGAGAAAAGAAAAAGAGAATAAGATCCCTGGGTGAAAACCTTCCTTAGAGGCGCCCAGGGCAAGAAATTAGGGTGAAAACCTCCATGAGGTGCCCTAGTTGTTTTCAAAAAAAAAAAAAGAGAGAGAAAAAAGAAAGAAGAAAAGAGAAAAAGAAAAATAAACCTAATTTCTATTGAATAATTGCAGTTTGCAGGAAGGACTTTGCAGGTTAGGAGGATCGCACAAGACAAAGACAGAGGTCAACACCAGGCTGCAAGAATCCCTCACAATCGATTCCTCCATGACCACTACCCTTTCTTAACATTTGGTCTCATTCGGACTAATATTTCACCTTCTACAGGAAGTTCTGTGTCTTCTATAAGAAGTTTTGTGTCTTCTACAGGACGATCCTATAGAGCCTGCAAACAAGCCAAAATTGATCTCTGAAGAGGACCTGAAGGATGAGAATTTGTCCATGAGGCCTGTAAACATCCCTGCGTCCATCCATCGCCATATGTCACCTTTTTCCATCTCTATACATCTCCATTGCACTCATTTTTTTATGTTCCTGCATAGTCACACAAAAATCCTGTTTTCTTCATACTGCCAACAAAAACTCCTTAATGACAAATCAAGCAGCAGTTTTTCACTCACCATACCCATTACCCTCCATCTAGATTTCAAATCAGCTGAGACCCAAGTCTGCATTACAGCTCATGCTCATTTTTTCCGTACTGTGAAAAAACTGCAGAATGCTCTAATACAAAAATACATAGAGAAGAAATTTGTTTTTTCCCTAGCTTGCAAATTGTGAATCCATTTAAAAAACTGTTTTATGGGGAGTTGTATAGGGATGATGGCAACATGCCCGAGCAATTTCAGCCAATTCCAGTACACGGTTTCCAAGAAATCAGCCTCCATCACCTTCAGCCATTTTTGCATTTTCTTCATATCCATGCATCCATTTCAAAACCTGTTTCATGGGGAGATGCATATGGATGATAGTAACCTACCCAAGCAATTCCAGCCAATTTCAGTTCATAGTTTCCGAGAAATTGACCTTTGTCACCTTCAGCCATTTTCCGTTTTTCTCGAAATATGTTCACCTATTGACCACAATGTTGCTATGGGAGGTGCATAACGATGATAGAAATATGCTCAAAAAATTTCAGGTCAATCCGGTCTATCGTTTGGGAGCTATGGAGAAAACAAGTCACTGTCCTACAAAAATCTAGCATTAGCGGCATGAGGGTGCAAATCTGAACGTTGAAACAGACTCCTGCAGCTTAGATCCAGCCAGAGAATGCCTGCACAAGAAAAATAACCATGTATCAGCAACCAGACCAGCATGCATCCATAGAAACAAAGGCATGTAGCAGAAGGAAAGGCCACAACACCTCACAACAAACGCATTTGACTTCCAGGTACATGACTAAACCCCTTTCCTCTATTGCATAAATGTAATTTAAGAACTGCATGGATAGTGAGATGGTTGTGATCAAACAAGATCGGTGGCTAGCCAACTAGCCACCCTCATCGAGTTCAGACAACGCCTCATCTAGTTCAAACAATGCTCAGTGGGTGCAATCGGCACGTGTGTTCAACCATCTTGGGAAGAAAATTGAAAACAAGTAGTGGTGGCTGTTTAAACTCCAACATAATTGATGGAAGTGATTACGGGCAAGTAGCATACAGTTTCATAATAGCACTGCAGACTGCATGGGGCCAACGCACATCTAGCCACCTCATCTCCTCACCACGAATCACACCAGTAGTTAAAAGACAGCTCAGTTAACGCATTCACCACTCTTTGTTCACTGTGCCTTCATGACATTCTCGATTGGAGTACGCATCTACCACTTCCAGAGCAACTAACCAGTCGTCCTCTACCAAATTTCTGCTTGTTTGTTTGAAAATCTCTCGCCTATTGGGCTCTACAGGAAGCACAATTTCATTCTATAGGAACACTGTCTACAGGAAGATTTCTACAGGAAGGGCAGAGAGCAGTTCTACAGCCAGAAAAATTGAGATTTTTGTCAAAATTTGAGCTTGAAAAGAGGTAGGCTTAGGAAACTTCTCTGCATATGATGTATTTATATAAGGTGGAGGATTAAAAACACAATATTGGGTTGAAAGAAAGGAAAGTGAAGCTTAAAAGTTTGCCTGTGTTTTTTTCCTTCTTTGAGTTCTACACAGTCTCTCCGTTTTTCTTCTCTGCATCCAAAATCTGCCTTTTTCTTTCTCACATTCTTCTGAAAAAAGGGATGCAACCATAGAAGCCAACCTGTGAAAAACCAAATTTGCAAGACTGTCCACTCTCTGAAGAAAAAACATTGTGTTATAAATATTCTCTGTTATGTCAAAAGTATTGATTTTTCTCAAAAAATGAGAAGCAAATTCAAGTTGGAAACAGTTTGAAGAAAAAATTGCAAATTGATGTTGTGAAAAAGAAGAACATGAGAAATTCCTGATTCCAGAAAGACAAACCTCAGCCATTTCTCTATTTCCGGTTTTGAAAGTTTGTTTCCTCCCTCCTCACCTGAACATTTCCAGTAGCCACTACACATCATGATAGGGAGATTTTTTAGAAATATGGCAGGGGAAGATGAGGAGGAAATAGAAAACGAGGAAAAGACCAAAATGGAGAAAGAAGAACTTGAAACCGAGGAGGAAATCAAAACATAAGATGAGAAGGAAGACCCATAACAGAAAAGAAAAAAGACTAAAGCAGAGAAGGAAAAATCTAAACAAGATGAGAAGAAAGCCAAAACAGAGCGTGAGGAAGCAAAGCTAATAGAGGCAGAGAAGACAAAATAAGAGGAAAAAATGAAGAAGAGACACACCCTGAGATATCACAGACACAAGTAGAAACAGGGGGCATAGATATTTCTATAGGAAGTGAAGGAAAAGAACAGTAGAAAGAGAAATCCCCTGAAACGTTAGCAAGGGAAGTAGCAGTTGTGCTTGCTGCATTAAGTACACCTACAAAACAAAAAAAAAGAAGAGAAAAAGGTAGGCCTCCATGTATTTTAAGGCTAGGAAAAGCATAAGAATTCAAACAAGCAAAATAGGAGGAGCAGTGGAAGGACATGGACAAGAAGACAGAATTTTATGGCACACATGAGCAGACCACTTCAAAAGCTTGGGATGATAGGGAGGCCACCAGGGCCATCAAGAATGAAGAGATAGATTAGTTGCTCAGAGGACGAGCAACATCTTCAATAGCGGGGTGATGATGAGCCCCAGAAATGGATAATTATATGGGCTCATTTAGCCTCCCAATTTGACTTAATCCACCATTCTCATTAGTTTATTGCATGTTTTTTATTATATTTATGTTAATAGAGTGAATTGGGTTAGTCATTATGCCAAAAAGTCTAATGTGTGCTTTATGTAGATTTTTGGTCAATTTTGAGACAAAATCAAAGGTTTAAAGAGCACTTGGTAGCCAAATTCGTGGAAGAACAAGGGAGATGATTTGTAGGAAGGTGTCCCCTTCATTTATGAGCCCTTACCTTGAATTATCCATCAAAAACTCGGAGCACAAGGGGCAGCCAAGCAAGTCAAGTAGGACTGCTGATTATCTTCAGTTCTAGGAAGCCGGGTTACTTGATTTTAGGATGACTATTGGAGGTCCCCATTTGTATAAATAAGAAGGCTTAGGGCCTCATTTCAGTTAGTCAGATTTTAGTCAGATTGTAGTTATATTTTAGTCAGTAGGTTAGTCATTTTGTTAGCCTATTTTCGCACTTTAGTGCAGCTCTGTATCAACCCATTTTCGAGCTTTTTCTTGTAGACAGTTTTTGGGATGTAACTATCATTTTTTGATCAATAAAGATGAATCCAGCTTTGCACTAGCTCCAATATTTCTTAGGAGGTTGTAACTCTTGGGGTTGGGCCCAACCCAAGTGTCAGTACCTCCTTTGTGTACTTTTATGTGTCTTTGCTGCATTCATGGAATAATTTCTGCTATTTAGATTAAAATCTTGCTTTGTTACTTAGGTCGTTTTGATGATTGAAATATCTTTTCATGCTTCATGTTGATTTGATATTTTGGTAAAGGAAAAAACCTGCAAAAATGCCATCAAGCAATCCTCGATCTCATCTCTCCCTCCTTGGGACCATGAGCTAAGACCAAGGCATACTTGCTGGCACAAAAACATTGTTTTTGCCTTTCCATGCAATTGCTAGTGTTAGATTTTTAGTTGGAAAAGTTGATACTAGTTGTACTTGCATGTTTAATTCTGTTCTTGCTTAGTTTTCATAGTTATCTTGCATGATTTCCTATCTATAAACTTATGTTCATCATGTTTCTGGTTTTTAGGTCAAAGTAGGTCAAAATAGCTAGATCTTTGATTTTCCTAGTCTTTCTTTGATTGGTTTTAGAAAATAGTGTGTAGAACACTTGTGATACCTCCCTGCCTACCCTTCCTCCATCATACAACCTGCTTCAACCTGTAATTCAAGATTCCTTCCCTTCATTTGCACATTTTCCCATTTTGCCCTATTTTTTATATTCTTGTGCATCATTGCTCCCTCCATCCTTGAACAACTCTTATCACCTTAATCACTCCTTAGCCTCATTCACTAGGTCCTAGACCTCTTAACATCCTTATCCAATCTCCATTTCCACTTTCCCACCATTTTTCAACCATCAACCCTCCAAAATCCTCTTTTGGATCTTCCTGTAGAACCCCTGCAGACTTCCTGTAGAAGTTCACGTGAGTGGTTTTTCGAGATCTGATCATTGTGAAACTCTCTAGAAGGGTGCTAGGGACCCCTTAGGCCCTCTTCTCACCTTCCCAACCTCCTGCAAGTGCCTACTCAATTTCATTTCACCAATCAACCTCTGCATAGTAAAAAATAGTCAAAGCACATGCATAATAATTCTGCCAAATTACTCAAAAATACAAAAAGATGCTTTTTCCATATTTTCCTTTAGAAGTAGCTTTGTCATATGCATTTTACCTTTCCAAGAGTCAATGGCATCCATTTCAATAGCTTTCATCTCTTTTCTTGCACCAGTAGGGTTAGTCGGTAAAACTAGGGTTTGCTAGTGTTTGCATTTCCTTTCAGCTTTCATCTTCTTTCTGTAAGTAGATTAGCCTCTTTTGAGTTAGCTTTCATCCATCACAGTTAAAAGCTTCTTCTAAGAACTCATAGAAGTTGGCTTAAGCTCCTAGCAAACTTGTGCCAGCTGATCAAGTGACAACCTGCAGTACGAGCTAGTACTTGTGCATATAGTACCGTCACTTCCAAGTTTGTTACGAACTACCAGGTTGATGAAAGTAAAGAAGGGAGCCCCCGGAGTTGTAGCATTATTATTTTGCAATACTGGAGTCCACTAGCAGGCTAGCTTGGTATCTAACACAGACGAACCTACTATTTCTTTGGTTTTTGGGAGGGTTCTCGTCTTCACGAGTGTACTTGGCCGCTTAATTTGAGGTGCGGGTGAAGCTCGAGAGTAATTGTAACTATACATTTAGCAAACTCTCTCTTTTATCCATTGTGATACTAGGCTTCATCTCTAGCAAATAGTGGTTATCAGACAGAGTCATACCCTCTGCTTGTTGATTTCTTTAGAGTATTTTTTATTTTTTAGGTGCCAGTTTGTTATCAACGAGACTTTAATAAATATAACTGTAAAATCTATTAATAAAATTTATTGGTCACCATGGCTACATTTGACCCTCATCATCAATCTAGATAGCTACTTGGTCTCCCCCCACTAACTGTGGAGGATCGACCGAGCCCCAATGAGTTGGATTACCCATCTTCGAGAAATCAGTCTCCAAGATCTCACACTAAATCAGTCTGGACATCCCACGACTCAAGTTTATTGGAAGATTTATTTACTGAAGGTTTCATTCCTCCATATAATCCTCTAAACATGAACTCGTTGGGACTGATCTTGATTACAGTTGCACCCGTACCTCCTATTTCTTATGCTGGACCTATACCTACCATCCCATTCACGACTAATGTTTCAGATGGTCTTTCGCACAAATTTTGCAAGGGAACTTTACAGCTTTATCCTTTCCACTGTCAGGAGGCACAACAACTTTCTACTTTGGGTTGTACTGCTTGGTTGACTGCTCTTGAGAAGGATATGTATTTTTCTTGATATTCTTGTGCTTACCACCGGGTTTTTGTGTAGACTACATAGAGTTTATCACAACATTAGGAAGAACAATCCATTGGGTAGTGGGGTCAACTGACAACTAGGCAATGTGATTGCTAAGTTGTTTTACAATAGCCCCAGAGGTAGTGCCAGCAATACCATTAGCATGTGCATTGGGTTGCTAAGTAGCAGGAGCATTAGAGTTTCTAGGGGCATTGGGAATGACGTCGTATAATGTGCCAAACTATGAATAAATCAAATCTAAGTGTTGGGCACGACGAATGGATTGGTCTTCCGTGACTGCACCACCTAAGGTGACATCTTTAGCGATTTGAGGGAGCAATGATTTGTAAAACCAATATGCTAATAGGTAGTCTGGGAGGGGAGCTTTGACTAGCCTCTGCCTATGTCTCCATTCATGGATATGATTGGAGATGTGGGTGGAGGTGTCCTTACGTAAAGAAGTAAGGAGTTTCGTCCCAGTTTCATAGCATATGGGTAGCTAAAAGTGCTTTAAAAATTACATTGCTAAAGCACCAAAGGTATTGACTTACGCATGTGGTATCTCAATGTACCACTTGGTTGAATTTCTAGTAAGGGTGTGAGGAAAGAGCCAAAGCCAGATAATATCATCCACCATGGAGTTAAAAACACACCATAAATGATCGGTGGTGATGTGCGTACCCAGATCCTCCCCTTGTATCCCTTTGAACTTTTGGATGTCTATGGGAATTTTGTGCGGGATTGGAGGCCATAGTAAGTGGTCATAGATAGGATCATTGGTGAGTTTATATAAATTGGGGATGTCAAGTATTGCCAAGAAAGACAAGGTATTTGATGTCCCCAATTTGGACCAAGGTGATGACAAATGACTTGAGGATCCTTGTGGCCCTCCCATCATATTGTTCCCAACATTATACACAGGATGCATGGAATAATAATTTCTTTGGGGAATAGTCGTATATTGTGGCTATCCATAGGGGTTGTTAGGCTAGGTGGTATAAGTTCCCCCAAGATAAGGAGTTACCCCTAACTTATTTGAGGTTGAGAATGGGGTGCCCATATGGATTGAGAGAGACTTTGTTGAGGGATCCTGCTCACCACGTAATTAGCCATAAGCCCTTGAGTGACATAAGGAGGGTTCATGTCGATCAATTATTGTCCTTGTTATCCTATAAACATAGGGGGAACAGTAATGTTCCAGACTAGTATATGCATATTGGGAATGGTTCCCCTAGGCGTTTGAACCTGCGGGTTGGAAATAACTAATGGATTCCAACCAAAAGGGTTTTTGAAGGAACCCATGCTAACCACACTATATGGAGCACTATAAGAAGCATTATATGGAGCACTTGTCGATGTTCCAAGAGGTGACACAAATGGTGTGAAATCAGTATGTAATAGGTGCCACTCATGTTGGGTGTCACTATAGTGCTTAGACCTGACACAATTGGGATAACAGGGTTTTCCATCATAGCTGTGGTACTGAATGTCAACTAGGGAGGTGGAGGTGGACCAAAAGTGTCCACAAAAGCTCACAACCCATTAGTCGTCGATGGGATGGTAGGTATAGGTCCAGCATAAGACATAGGAGGTACAGGTGCAACTACAATCAAGATCGGTCCCAATGGGTTTGTGATCAGAGGATTATATGGAGGAATGAAACCTTCAATAAATAAATCTTCCTGTAAAATTGAGTCATGGGATGTCCAGACTGATTCAGTGTGAGATCTTGGAGACTAATTTCTCCCACAATGACTCTTCTTCAGAAGTGCTTTACTAGCTTACTATTGCATGTTCTAATTTCTCTCATTGTTGCTACTAATTCTTGCATTTGATTTCAACCACCCAATTGAGCATTTCATTCTTTCTTGTACCAAGCATATAATTTCCATTAGATTCAAAATAAATTGAAATAAATTCACATCATACCTCTTTGCTGGCACATCAACAGGGTATATTTGCAATTTTGTTCGCTTCCTGTCACAACAAGTCAAACTAACATCTTGACCAAATCATGTATAAACATATCACATCAGGTTAACTCAAAACACAACCATCATAAATTAAAATCATAAATCACATGAAATCATCATATATCATAATCATAAATCACATGTAACCATCACAAGTTAGAATCATAGATCACATGCATAATAAAACTGAGATAAGGTATCGATACTTATCCTTCAATCCTTACATTTGCCTTTTTATCGATCCTTTCTTCTTCTTTTATATTTATTTTGTATGCACACTGGATTAGTTTCCACACCTGAAAAAAACTCAATGGCTTCTCCTAAACCATGTGCACATACACCTAGTGTGCATCACACTCACACAACCACACATGGCATACAACACCATGCAATACATGCACTAACACCAGACATACAATACATACACCTACACCCAGTGTAGAATGCATCACAATACATACACCTACAACCAATGTACATGACCACACAATACACACACGTACACAGAGTACAACATAGCGAATACACATGCCATGATACCATAACTACACATTGAACATACATAGAACCACATGCCCACAACACAACATGTATGACATGCACACAATACCACACATACACCAATAAGATATATACAACATGTACATAATACCACTTATACACTGCACCTCCTACACAATGTGTGCACATCATCACATGTACATGAAACCACCTACACAACATGTACACAACGCCACATGGACACCACACCACATGTACAATGTGTACACAATACCACATGTACACAGTACCACATGTACACAGTACCACATGGACGACATGTAAACAACACCACATGTAAACAACATCACATGCATGACATATACACAACAGAACATACACACAACACCACATGTACAACATGTATACGGTACCACATGCTCACAACACCACTTGTACAATCATGCACACAACACCATATGTACATAGCAACATATGTAAAACATTCACTCAATGCCATATGTACATAGCACTAGCGCATATACAACATGTACATAACACCCTATGTACAAAACATTGTATGCATGCAACATGATAGATGCAACATGTACAACAATGCAGAACATTAGTGCCACACATCCAAAACCACATTGTCTCTACCAAGAAACCTTGCTTCTAGTGTTTTATCCATGCTTGTCCCAGCATGTCGCAGACCACACTACTTTCATTTCACTAATGTATCCCTCAATAACATAGACATAATATAATCACATAATATCAACTCCTAACCACATGATACTGACCTCGTATATATTTCATGACTACTCTTCCACTTGATTCCTCATAAAACATGAACCTCGTCATGTCATTCACATGCGTAAGAAATCATTCCTCCACAAGAATGATTCCTAATGACCTTGTCAGACAACAACATACATACATACATATATATACATATAAACATTAGCATTAAAAACCCATGATCCATGACGACCCTATCAGGCATGACATACTTACATACATACATACATGTATACATATATAAACATCAATATAATCATGGTCATAAAATAATTACCAGATAGCATAAGGTTGACGTTAAGAGAACTTTATTTGTCTATGCACACCATACACAACATTGAGAACAACAGTTCCCAACATAGCCAAGGCATACGATGGCTCAAATCCATTCACCTTACCTTTCTTGATTACATTTCCCATGATTTTCTTGCCATCATCCATTTACACCAATGGAACCAACCAATCAAAATGGTTGTCATACTATTTCCTTCAACTGCCATTATACATGCATCAGGCTTCATCCAGAACTTACATTACCTATTGGATTTCATTCAACTTTGACTAAGCTCCACTAACTTTCGTCTTTCCCAACCCATTCCCAAGGCTCTCAAAACAACAAAGACAAGATCGAGAAGCAAACAAGAAGAAAAGCATCGAAAACCAACAACAATACGAAATGTAAACAAAGCCACAAATGAAGTGCAAACAAATTACAAAAGAATGAAATCACAAGACTAACAATAGACCCCATGACTCGATCCCATGGTTCCCAAGGAAATCTCAACCTGAGCCTTCTTCAATATTTCACGGAAACCTCTCTTCCCATGCATCTCCTTGCATCCCACTACCACAAACACATAATTGTCAGTGTATAAATAAATATAACAATATATCAGTTAGCTTAGCCTATTATGCTAAGCACGTTGCCTTGTAGCTGAGTGCATTTGTGCCATGTCTCAAGGAACTACAATTCCCTTAATAGATCCACCTGTAACTAGAGACTAGCTAATATACCTGTCAAATATGTGTTCATGAATATAACATATATGCCCATAATGTCAGAAAAATTCAAGGTTAGGAATACTTCCTGTATGTAAAGAACTCATTATTTTGTAATTAAGGTTTCCAAATGGGGCCAAAGGAATTCGCATCCAATTCCTTTCTTTTACCAATTACCTTGCTATGATTATGTCTTATTATCTGCTATGACATCATCCAACTATTAGTTATATAAACACATCAACTATTACCTCATCATGCTAATACCAAGCATGTTTCTTGCAACTGCTCGCACATGTCAAGCACATGTTCCAAATATCAAGACAATCATATCTATCAATTTGAAATCAACCTTCACCAAGACTACGAACCATGTCATATTCAATAATCAACTCACAACAAGATCATTTTAACACATACTCATATTATGAAATTCATCAAACATTCAACCAACTTGAAAACATACCATGTTAAATAAATCAACTAGATGACATAACAGACGCCAAACACTCAAACACAAAATAGACAACATAATCAAACATTGAAGCACCAAGTATACAACATAATTAAACTCATACCTTAATGTGTTGCAGGGGAGGCTATCTTGTCTCCAAAATCAATCTAGTTAGCACGATATAAATTCACAACACAAAAACAGAAACAAAAATAAGATCATGATATCCATAACAATAACTAACTAACTAACATGTTCACACCATAAGCTCATAAACATTTTCGTTCATGTATAATAATCACATATGTATCATTAGTCTAGATTAGTACAACACAATGTCACAAATAAGTCGAATCATACCTGAATGTCATAACCCTAACCATTTGCATCGACCAATCCAACTTAGTACGATATATATAACATCAAGGTCTTAATGTAATAACCCTAATCATCAAGTTACTATCATATAACAATAACAAGTTATATATCATTCACATCAACAACATATAACCTAATCACCAAGCTAACTATCATATAACAACAACACGTTAATCTATAACATACTCGACAATAACATATAACTTGATCATAAAGCTAACTATAATATAAAAGCAACAAGTTATCCTATAACATACTCATTGACAACATATAACATAATCCTCAAGTTATCTAACATAAAACAACAATAGCAATGCATACAACCACATTTTACTGCCATTCATAACTATCTGACACTTGTATATGACTACACTGATCAACTAGCATCTATTGTGTATGTAAGCATAACGTCAATAGAAGGAAAGGCATACACATAACCATAATTCATATAATAATCCTTAACCTACATACTTGCATGCTCAACATACAAAATGTATGAGGACATGTTCTTGCCTCGAGGATGACCTAACATCATGATGACCTAATTTCATATAATTACTTCACACATCATGTCTGACCTACCATACATGCATAACCATAACCATGAAAATGCATGCATAACAACATATAGACACTAACATGCATAACAAATGCATATACAACCATACAATCATGACGACACATTCCACAACAACACCATCAAACTTTACATGGCGACATCACTACACCCATGATCAAAAGCATGCAAATGAAACAAGCACATGGACTACGAGCATAAGGAACACATATGAAACCAACATGAATGCATGAAAAACACACAACCCATCCACTCTAAGGGATGAACCATGCTCTGATACCACTCTGTAACACCCTCCTCCCATATCTACCTAAGTAACCATCCAACCACGGTAAACATGTGATGATAAGTTACTATGATATGATTTTACCCTCCTAAGTCATGTTAAGGGAGTGGAACCGACAAAAACATTCCATATGGACCTTCAACATCAGCAATAGGACCCCTAGGAACCATTCCAACCTTTCTGCTAACCCACACCTTAGTCTCACTAAAATTTTAAGTTATTAAACCTTTGGACACTCCCATGTCATGGGCATGCCAACATCTAGAGAGCTTTAGATGCTCCCACAAGCTTGCATGCCTGCATCCAGGGACCATTTCTAGCAGGCCTCTGCAAGAGTCTAGGAAATTTAAGGCACTTTTCAAGCCTAGTACTATGACCACTGTGAAAAACTTGTTGTAACTTCTAGAATCCATTAAACACATGATGAAAAGAATAATAAACCAAAAAATAACTCTAAGACTAGGCCTAATCATCCCTAACTGAGACTGACATTCTATCAAACACATGGCATGAATGAAATCTACAATTTTAAATAACACATCTAAATATAGGGGTCTCATATTTATTTGAGATTCACTATGAGGCATTGTTTCCTTATCACTTTAGTTGCAGCTTCATCCATTAGGCCATAGATACATTTCTCATTCATATACAAGTAAAAACATGATGGGGTCCATACATAGCCACTATCATAATACATATTCCTGGCCAACATAATAACAACAAAAACACCAATGATACAATAGCCATATGATCCACATATAAAACAATATAATACTCATGAGATAATGAGGAGAAATACCCTCATATTACTGATGCAAAAGCCAACCCCGTATGGGACTACCATGTTCCGCATGACCATAGAATGACTGAGCCAAATCTCTCTTCAGCCATTCACCCCCATGCCATATTCCAAGAATGAATGTGGGATCTCATAGAACACATCAATTGAAAACCATATAGGGATTTCAGAGGCCATCCAACTCAACCCATAAAATAGTGATTCCACCTCATGGTCAAACATCACAAAACCATCATTAGATTGGTATCTATCCAAGCCTTCCTGGACTCCAGAGAATTTGTTCCAACTATGGGTCTAGCACTAGTAACTCAACCAACAACTACTGTTGGGCTCCAAATCATTTGTCCAACCAAGGCTCCAAGACTAGTAACTCAACCCACCAAGGGCTCCAGATCATTTTTCCAACCAAGGCTACAGGACTAGTAAGTTAAGCCAATATGTTACAAGGCTCAAGAGTGTTTGTCCAACCAATGCTCCAGGAACTAGTAACTTAACCCAAGCTAAGGAAACATGAGAACCAACCAAATCAAAACAAGGAAATAAACCCACATTCTCCATGGCTATCTAGGAAATGTGTTATAGGACTATTTGGGCACATCACTCCCAACATTTAGATGAGTACTTTTAGGGCTCATCAAACCCTAATTTAGTTGTTACATGCCCTAGAGAAGTCAACTCATTGAATGCCTCCTTTTATGAAAGTTTCATGGCCTGAAGCCTTCTTGAAAAGCCTCCTTGCGATACCAATACAGCTTGTGCCTTGAGACAGCATGTTGTAGAGCAGTCAAGCCCATTGTGGCTTGCACGACAGTGCACTTAGGCCCTCTTTAGCCTATGCTGGGGGATATTGAGCGAAATTTGCATAGGGTTCCAGGAATATTCCTTCATTCTAGATGGCTCTAGAAGGTTCCCATCTCTTATCTTCTCCTATGGGTTCAAAATTGGATAGGCTAAGGATCTGTTAACACCCTATCCTCTCATCCATTTCTCCATGGAAACTAACTCCAAGATTGGAAAGCCATTCAATACCCTCATTTATGACAAAACCATGTGCATTTCCTATAAATCGAGCATTCATCATATTGATCAAGGGGCTAGAATCTGAAGTTTGTAAGGAAATCTTGTTGGTTTGAGGACTGAGTTTATGTTAAGAAATGTTTTTCTACTGGAGTGTTGAACTTTTGATGTGGCAAGGGTTGAACTGAAGCTAGAGGAGTGGCACAATATCGGCCTGTATTGGGTGATACTATTACTTCTACATTAATAAAGAGCTTATTCATTTTCTCATATGATTGTTCATATCTGTGATGATTATGTGTTTCAATGTCTTTGATTCCATTGTTTTATAGTCGATAGTTCATGTATTCTTTGATTGTTTCTTTTTTCTGTTTTTCTTGATACAGGTACCTTTTGAGCGGATTTAGTTCAAGTGGGAGAGACGAGAGTGTTTCAAAAGAGATCTAGGAAGAGAAAGGCAACAAGTTCGTTCCTCCATCTCGTCTATCTTATATAAGAAAAGGTTAAACTACTTTCATTCGAGGATGAACCACATTAGTTGGTTTGAAATGTTGACCCAATCCCAGAGATATGATTAATCCGAAAGACTGATATATACTTTCATTCTATTGTTCTAGGTGTAGTCACCCACCTAGGGAATATGTGTTTACCTGTAGATGCAAATTTCATGTAACAAAATGGCAAGGCTAGGAAATCCATTGTCAATCCTGGCTATCCTCCATGCCAATCACAAATAATAACCAACAAACCACATGCATATGGCATGCATGCCAAAACTAGTGAGGAAAACATACATGCAACTGAGTACCTACAAGCAAAACCTATCGTAGCTTCTGATCCCTATGTCCCATGACCATGTCTCATGATTGTGGTCTTAAATATTTTTACATGGATATTTTAACCAGGGTTGTTACAATCAAAATGAAACAAGAAAGTGCCTAGGTCTTCCTTGGATAGAGCTTAAAAATTGAAAAGGGAAAAAATAGAAATGTTCTTCATCTAGACTATTGCATCAAGGTCTAGGATGGGAAAGTGGAAGGTAATAGGTGCTTATTATTATGAAACCAACTCACAAAAAGATAGAAAAGAAATATAAACACCTTATAATTCAGCCTCTTCAAGGGGGAAACCTCCTTTACATTGCACAAATGAACAATTATTGGATGATACAAATGACAAGACCTCCTTTCTATATATAAGAGTCCAAGGGGTCATAATATAATCAGAGCAGAAATAACAATAATAATGTAAGGGCACAATAATAACAATAGTGGGCTTCTATGGGGCACAATAATAACAATATGGGGACTACATGGGCACAGAAATATAATAAGGGGGTTGTACTAATAACAATAAGGGGTTACACTAGTAGTATTGGGACCTAACATGCCCCTCTCCTTCAAAAAGTGTTGTCCTCAACGCTTGAGTAGTTCCTGATGCTTCTGTATAAAATTCTCGTCCTCCCATGTGGAATATTCAGCAGATAAGTTCTTTCATTTGATGAGATACTCTGAAATTGATCAATTACGTAGCTGTCGGGTTCTTGTTTCTATGGCTAGTCCAAGTTCCAATGTGATTTTTCCTTCCTCTTCAAGTTCTGGAAATATTGTTTGAATTTGGATCTTCTGTAACTTTTTAATGAGTGGCCACACTTCTTCATCCTTCATCCACTCATCCTTTGCTTTATTTATCTAATCTAGTTGGATAATAGAAATAGCACAAAAAAATGCTTCCACATCCTCATCCTTTCTTGAGAGTGCATTTGCAAAAAAAATTTGCTTCCCTTTTTTGTAGATGATTTCAAAGTCATAACCCAACATAATTGTGACCCAATTTTTATGCTCTTCTAACTGTAATCTTTGTTCTAAAAAGTATTTAAGATTATCATGATCCATTTTTATCTTGAAGTGTCTTCCCATTAGGTAAGGTCACAATTTCTGAAGTGCATGTAGTATTGCCAACATTTCCTTCCCATAAATAGCTTGCTTGAGATGTATCCGTAAAAATACCTATTCACCTACATCAAAACTTCTTTCACTGCGATGTTGATCTGCCTATTGTTTCATTCGATTCTGCACCAAAGTGGCATCATCCTTTAAAAGTTGGAGAACTTTTTGTTGATCCTCGATGTGATCTTTCATTGCTTGAACCTTTTTCTTCTTGATATGTCCTTCTATCTTGAGAGTTTGAGGAGTGCTAATTTCTTCCAATGCATTACAAGATATGGTCAGATTCATTTCTTGATGATTGATGTGATATTTCACTTCTTGAACATTTTTCTTCTTGATATGGCCTTCTATCTTGATAGTTTGAGGATTGGTAATTCTGGCCAATGCATCACAAGTTATGGTCGGATTCATTTCTTCTTTCTTGATGTGATCTTTCACTTCTTGAACCTCTTTATTCTTGATATGTCCTTCTATCTTAAGAGTTTGAGGAGTGGTAATCCTTGCCAATGATTTATAAGATATGGTCGGATTCATTTATTCTTTCTATAGGGTTGGTTCTTGGTGTATATCCTCTTCTTTTGATGTTTCTTGATCCTTTTCTTCCTCCTCTTCATAATCTATGTAAAATAATTTCTTCTCAGCACACTTATGACCTTTAGTGTATTTGTTATCACAATTATAACAAAGACCTTTTTCTCTTTTTTCTTCTAATTGTTGTGGTGTAAACCTTGTAGGTCGTGGAAGGAGAGGAGAACAAACACTTCCATAATTATAGTCGTGAGTGGTGGGATTCCTTGTTTCCATAATTTCGCTTTCAATTTTTCTTGCCAACCTGAATGCCTTCTCCAATGAATCAGGTTCCTAAAGACGAACCTCATGTTGAATTTTATCCTTTAAATTCCCTACGAAGCCATCAATCCTTTGCTTCTCTGGAATACCATTGACCCTTATATTCAAATTTTGAAAGTCCTCAATGTTCTCTTCCATTGAACCCTTTTGTTTGAGATTTATCAATTCACTAAAGAAGGTGTTTCTCTTTGTGTCCTCATAATGCGCTATCATTTCCTTTGTGAAAATTGACCAAGTGATAAGTTATTTACAAGAACAAAGTCCTTTATACCAATAAAATTGATTCGTTTCTAAAAATAAAGATGTTATATGTACCTTTTGTAATAGTTGCACCTCATGTAGATCAAAATATTTCTCTGTCTATAGTATCCAAATTACCGTGTCCTTGCCATCAAACTTCCTCATATTGCCTTTTCTTAATTTTAGGAGCTCGATCTTGAAATGACTGTAACTCTGTAATTTCATATCTTTAAGTTCTGAAATTTTGGTCTATGGTAGAAGTCCGAGTCCTCTTTTTAACCCCAAAAGTTTGATTACAATTAGATTTGTGAAGAAAGAGTTATTCCTAATATTCGGTGATAACCTAATTATAGACTAGTTCAGTAGAGCGAACTTGTACTACATGCCACACGCCACTATTTCACCCTTAGGTTCTAAAAATGATAGCCAAAAAGTGAAAGTTTGTCTTCTTTCTGTCACTATCTACAAACTTTGAATCAGATGCTCAAAGAGAGAGTTATGATGATTTTCCCAAGGTCACCTATTTAGAATGTAATTTTGGAGCTTGCAAAAACCCTAAATGTCTTGGACCATATCTCCGAAAATATAGTGAACCAAGATCTGAAATTCGGGCTCGAGCTTCCTCAAGATTTTAGATTGAAAGGGTTTTAATTTTAGAATCTAACCTCTGCATAAAACGAATTATAGCGAAAAGGTCACGATGACCTCTTCGAGAGCGAATTCTGGATCTTGCAAAAACCCTAACATTTGCAGATCATATCTCCGCAAATATAGTGATACAAGATCTGAAATTAGGACCCAATGTTCAAAATGAATTTGGCTCAAATGGGTTTCGTTTTTAGCTTCTTAAACGTCACAAAAAACAAGCTATAGCGAAAATTCCATGATGTCTTGTTTGAAGCAGTGAAACCCTAGAATCCAAAGCTCTGATACCAAATGTTATGAAACTAGCTCACAAAAACGTAGAAAAGAAAGATAAATGCCTTAAAATTCAGCCTTTTCGAGGGGGAAACCTCCTTTACATTACACAAATGAACAATTCTTGGATGATACAAATGACAAGACCTCCTTTCTATATATAGGAGTCTAAGGGGTCATAATATAATTAGAGCCGACATAACAATAATAATGTAAGAGCACAATAATAACAATAGTGGGCTTCTATGGGGCACAATAATAAAAATATGGGGACTATATGGGCACAACAATATAATAATGTGGTTGTACTAATAACAATAATGGGATACACTAGTAGTGTAGGGACCTAACACTTGTCATCCAGGTTCATTTACTTCTTCATCTACCATCTTTCCCTTTTTGAAGTTTCAAGATTTCGCAATTTATTATACCTTGAAGAACTTTCTTATTCCTCATCCAATGTAGTTTCTTCCCTCCTTGGCATTGCTCATTTTAGAATTTTCCCTACCATACTTTTCTAAATGAACGCCGCCTTTAAAGGATTCCCCTTTTCATTTTCCAAAATGTTAGCTGGCGTTTCTCCTACTGCACCATGTGTTGGGATTTTAACCTACTTTTTCTTTTTCTTATCTATGGTGTTCTAATTATCATGTAGTAAACACAAGAAATTCAAGATGTATATTGATGGAAGGGTTGAACTAGTAATCTCCTTTTGGTCACTTCTACTCCTAGTGTCATTCCTATTTGACCTAAGGCATGAATCTTAATACTTCTGAGTTCCTACCCAAAAATTGCACCAAAAATGACAACATGAATACTTGTTCTCGAATTAGAGTGATTTTGAGCATTCACTTTATCTTTTAATTTATCAACCCATGGCATACTTAACTTACATGGCTCTTTGTGTTGTATACACAAGCTTCATATTTCCTTCCAATCTTATGTGCAGAGACTTAAAAAAGAGGAAAGCTACTAGGGATGTGAGACCTAATTCCTAACATAACTTAACCTCTCTACATTGGTCTAGTCACATGGTTCCTTATGTGCTAAAATCCCTATACAATACTCAAATCCAAGTCATTGTTCCAATTGGAAGTAGGAAAATCTACAAGGATACATTTTTGTAGCAACCATTGTTGGTTTCACAACATTATTGTTGGATTTTCAACAACTATTGTTGGTTTCACAAAAGTTGGATCATCACCCTTCACACTCAAAAATGTTGAAATTGTAGTAAGAAAAGGCTTCATTTGACTAGGGCCTTAGTCAAATGGAGAAAAATCAATTTTCCACATCAACATATTGGCTTGTATTGTAGTTAGCTAGAATGACATGGCCTTGTCTAGTAGTTAAGTCAGTAAATTCGGGTTTGTAGGCTAGAAGTAGAGTTCTGCATGAGTTGATTACTAAGATCTAGAAATATAGTTGAGTTATTGTTAGTTCTTAGTTAACTGAGCTCTAGTCATTAGTTAAGTCAATTGAAGGTCAGTTGAGTATCTATGACTATTGTTAACTTAGTGATCTCTCGGTTAACTAATCAATCAACTCAACATAGACCCAGTCATGCATGGAATTCGAATTTCCTATTTGAGTGGATAGAAAATGCACATTTGTATTTATAATTGTATATTGTTGAGTGTATAGTGATTTTTCACTGAGCAAGTGATCAATTCCCCTTGGATCTGTGCAAGGAAATAGTGAGTTTCCTTATCTTTTAGGAGCTTAATGACACGAGGATTGCACAAGGAAATAGTAGGTTGGATGAGGCTTGAATTGGCTAAGTGTTGGCAAGAGTAGGTTAGGAAGTAGGAGAATTATTTTATAGTGCAGGGTGTCCTTCAGAGTTGAAGCAAGATATTGTAATTAATTCTCTTTCTCATCTCAATTAAGGAAAAGAAGCGGAGGGGTTTTTCCAAGTTGGGTTCCCCTGTAAAATAATTGTGTTTCTTTTGTTTTGATGGTTGCATGTAATTCCATGTGTTTCTATCGTGTGGTTTCCTTTCTTCAAAATAGTAGAATAAATTTTTGTCTCTTGATTTCAGTTCGATTTCAATAGTAGTAGCAAATTTATTGCAATTTCTACAAAAAAATATAACATGGCACATGAAAAATACAAGGAGGAAAAAACATAAGCTTTAACAAACTATATAAAAATGAATTTATCATGTCGGCACACTTTTCATGAAATGACCCAACCAAATCTACCAAATCTGCAATCAAACTAAAATACACAACTTGTAAGAAACAAATTTCAGAAATTAAACACACAACATATAAGAAATAAACATAGTGAATGACCTTACCTTGAGCAAGCCAAACTCAGGGGTTTGACCTATTCCTAAGAACTCAAAAATTCACTATTGCAACTTTAGTAAATAAACCAACACATCCACAGACAAGATTTATATTAAGAGTAATCAATTACATTATATTTCACACACTATCTATATTTGTCTATGCTTAAAAGTACATAAATTTATATGATAGGGGAATATATGTCCTAATCGAATATCTAAATATAGAGATCACCTTAACCAAAATGATTTACCACATGATACACTAATTATATAAATAAATAATAAACATAATAAGGAAATATTGTCAGAAATCATTCATTTTCCCTAGGTGTTGTAATGGATGTTAGACGTTGAGGCATATGAGACAGTCTTTAATCATTAATGCAACAACTTGTTAGCCACAAAACTCCCTTCTTGGATTTGGATGAAATTTGTAGAATAAACCATCTTTTGATTGGTCTTGCGCATAAAATCCAGGAATGATACACAAGTGGCTACACCTATGTGTTTAGATTCCTCGTAGATGCCCAAACTATAGCCATTTCCATGATCCATGATCCATTTTTACCTTGAAGTGTCTTCCCATTAGGTAAGGTCATGTTGATGCCTCGAAAATTGCTGCAACAACATCGGGGAAAACCACCCGGTCCGGACCTTAATGCAGCTCCTTTTCTGTTTGGTGTGGTGGCTCCGACTGGAAATAATGGGACCAGTTTCCCAATGATGAATAAAAAAGGGATGGATAAATGAGTGGTTTTCTAATAAAATGGTAATGGATGAATGATTTAATCTAAAAAGTAAAAATATGAATAACTATCCTATCCCGGGAAATTTCTGTTTTTAGTGTAACGTTTGATAATCTTTATTCACAAACAGGCATATAGATGACCCTATTGCTAAACAAAGACATTCATTTATATGATAATTACTTTGTTCAAGTAGTTGAACAAAGTAATCATTAAAAAATTACTACACTTATCCTTTATATATCACTGATACATATATGACTAAAAGAATAACATTCCTTAAACATTCAATAGTGAAAAATATAAGGATTGTTGTTGAAAACACATACATATATCCAATGATAGCAAGAGTAATCAAATGACAATTCACATAAAAGAATGAAACACGATCATAGATAATAGTACCATATATGTTGTGAATCATTCCCGATATCAATCGCATTCAAATTCCTTTTTCCAACTTAGAAATACTTTCACATCAAGGCAATAGTGCACATCCCATCAAAGCTTTCCTCGTTAGAATTTGGAATACTGGCCCAATCTTTATAAAAAATATACCAGAAGCACAATAGTGCAACTTCCAAGTTTGAGTTTTATATAAAAATTGAGGACCCTTTCTAAATGCATGAAAGGGTCTATAAATACTAATTAAACTAACTAACTAAAAAAACAAAATGCTATTAATTGGTACAATTAAATCTTGAGTATCTCCTCCACAATAGGTTTTTTGGTAGTCGGCAACATGATTCATTGTTTCGACTGTTCTCATTTTGATTTGAGTTGGTAGATTGCAAGCATCGGTTCCAATTCTGGGGGACGACTTAGACGAGAATGGAGTTGAGTTGAGTATGTGGTATCATGGATTTCGGGAATGATACAATCGATCGCATCTATTAAACATTTGAGGGTGGCCCTTTGACTGTATGGGTTTACTAAGAAAAACCAATAGGTATCCCAAGTTAAACTTTGGATGCTAGTGATTAATCTTCCATTCTTCTCCAACTCTTGATTGCATGCTTGCTCCAGTGTCTTAGCTGACAACAATTTACCTAGGGTGCATTGTGAAATCATGTTAGATAGATAAATAGTGTTATTGATTAGCTCAATTAAATTACTTGTAGATAATCTACATCTGGAAACCTCTCTCTCTGCTTTCATTAGCTGTGACTACCATTCTAAGAAAAGGATCTCCTTGTGTGATTCTAGGATTTTGGGTAGATTCGCTGCCTGCCCCTCATTGGTGTCTTCCCAAGAAAAAAAGTTTGTCAGAGTCTCATCGGCCTGTTCCAAATCCTGCCTAGCATCAACTGCTTTGTCAACTATTGATGTCGTTATATCACAAAGGGGCTCAACCAAAGAAATGTTATGACATAACAGTCTTAACCGTGTAACCAACGCCTTGTTAATTTGTAGTGCTTCAGACCTAAAATCGGCAAGTTGTGGAAGACTTTTTAACTTCTCTACTTGAAGTGACAGCTGAGCGATTTGCTCATATTTCGTTTTCATGATTAGTTCATTCATCGTCTTTAACCTAGCCAATGCTTCAGATAATTATTTTTGCTTTTATATTATGCTTGAGTCTATTCTCTGTTTCTCTTCAAGCAATTGCTTATTCAATTGATTGTTTAATTGTTGTTGTGTTGATAATTGCTGTTCCAACTATTCAATTTTCTGTTGTGCTTCGGACACCTGTGATTGAAACAAAACAATTGCTTGGTCCTTTTCTTTAAGTAGATTACTTAATTCCGATGCCTTGTCCATAGTAGCTGCCGAATAAGCTCCAGCATACTGAGAAAGCTTTGTTAGGTCATTGGAAGGGTTAAACTCTTCTTTCCATACTACATTAGCTGTCTCTGTTTGTGTCGGAAACAGGGAAGATTTATCAAGTCTTCTCCTTTTCCTTTGTCTTTTCACTATAGCCATGTGTTTGGGGCTGCAAAAGACATCTAATGGAGGTATGTCCTCCACCTGCAAAATAATTTGATCGGAGGGATCTTTTGGAATCATTTCTAAACCTATGCTATGGGGTAAGCTGTTGGTTCCTTCATTTGAAACCATTGTTGACGCTGTATCTTGTCCATCTATTACTTTGGGTGTATTGGCACCTTTTGGACCTTCCAGATTGCTTATAATGGAGTCAAATTGCTGCCATTCTTGGAGTAGTTCAGGATCAATCTGAGTATCCACATTGATATTTTCGCTGACCTTGTCCTATTCTTTTTTCTGATCTTTCTCCTGCTCTTTCTCTTTCTCTTTCTCTTTTCCTCTCTTGAGAATCTTTGATACAATAGGAGGTTTGTCGATGAGTTGTTGTTCGGGCTCACTTGATTGTGTTGTCGAGGTAGTAGCTAATAAGTCCAGAGGTAGAGTTTGCAACCTCTGTTCTCTGAGCTTATTGAATTCTACTAGCCTTTCATCGTTATATCTCATTTTGGCCAGCGTTTGTACCTGGAACAATGACTCTACCGAAGAAAAAAAGTCATCAAAATCATCTTTCTCATGATTAAACCTTGTAAGTTTGGCTTTTTCAAGCACATTATAGGGAACTTTCCTTTGATCGAATTGCCTATTAGGAATGGTTGCAAGGTTGAGCATGTTTATTTTCTCTGCTTCCTTCTCCGCATGCTTGTAGTCGTGTAAAGTATAAACACTACATCTCAAAGGAAAAGTAGACCAAGCCTGCTTTTTTGAAGTCATAAGAGTCTTGGATGTTCCTGCGGTTGTAATTTGATAGGCCAATTCTCGGGCTTACACCTTGTCAGGTATATATAAAGGAAGGACATGAGGTCTTGCAAGGCTACCAAAAACCCTTGTGTATGTGAACTTATCTTCCTCAAACCAGTTTCCTACAGTGGTTAGATCAATCTCTACTTCCGAAGAAATCTCTGGGGTAGGCTTATCAAAAATGGCACGGTAAATAGGCAACATAAAACCATTACAAATTTGGTACAAGTGGTCCTTATAGTGTGCTTTCCACAACTTTTGGTGATAAATGTGGACTGACATGGGGTCTTGTGAAGTCCATCTCCACCCCATTATCTAAAATATAAGCACTAAAATAAAATGGAGGAATAGACCTATCGGTCACATGAGTTTTATTTCTAAACTCAAGAATTGCAGTGGCTAATTTATCTGACAATGTATTTCCCTAATCCATTACTTCATTGTTAACTACCGCTTCCATTAAAGGAACCATTTCAATAGTTAATTTTGCAGAATCATGTAATCCCCAAATTCTACACATCATTCCCCCAACATAATAGTAAGTAGAACATAATGAATCTACAAAGTACTTACCTAAAGATTCATGTTTGTGTGTTGCGGGGTTCTGTCTCCACTCCTGAATTGGGGCCGATTCAGTCCCATTCTCACTTGCGAACTTCTCAAGAAATGCTTTATTGTATTTCTTTTGAGGTTCAGGAAAGTGATACATTTTCCTTAAATCATCAGGTTGAAATGAGCCGAAGACCCTTCCGTCAACTGTGAAAAATGTTCTGTTTAAAATAGGGATTTCCTCTACTGCCCATCGCACTACATCAGTGTATGGAAGAATTTTTTCATGAGCTGCTATTCGGTGTAGATATCAGTTAGCTAAATCTTTCAGGGAAGCCTTTGATTTTCTAGTTGAATATGCGGTAGCTTGTATTGATACTGTTTCAGGCTCCTCTGCTTCAATTAGATTATATATGCTTTGCCAGTTTGTGTTTCCAAGGCCAAGACACATAGTGTCTGAAATCAATCCCTTTTTGCTTGGTCCTGGATCAGTGGTGGATTACACTGTTACTGTGGGAGCCACTGCTGCTGTGGATCTCTTGGATTTCTTTCCCATTTGGCTTGAACTCGTTGTTTCGGGGGAGGTCTGTGCAAGGAATAAAATGAATGTAATATAGAGAATAGGTGGTGTGGGCCAATATGAAAGAATTATATCAACTAGCAAGTAATGAAAGATTAAAATAATACTGCCACAGATACAATCTTAGGGGAGATCTCGGCATAACTGATTCATTAATTGGCCACTTAACCTGTCAATCATTTTAAATACCCATCATATCGTTTATATGCTGAATGATTCATTCAAGTGTCGCTTGAGTTTTTTGGCGGATAATCATAAGTAAATTGCTATCGGGAACGAGAAGGCTTTTAATAATAATCCAAAATAATGGATGCAAGCCTTTTAAATCTATTTTGAAACTCGCGCCTTGATTTATTGGATCGCAATTGGAGATGTGCTCGGGTCGTAACCTTTATGTTATTGCAAAAATCGTCGATCCCCGAGAGCGATACACCTTATCGCATCGAGAGATTTTGAAGGTGTCTTAACATGTGCTGTGTTACATCCCCCGATTGCCGATAGCGATATCGCATCGGAGAAATAGTGAGAGGGCCTATTGTTATATTTGCTTCTCGCCTTTCCTGATAACTGATAGTTATTCACTTTTCGGATTGGGGTAAATAAATGGGTCTTTATATTATGTTTTCCTTGTTGTTGCGATATGCAATCTTGCGATGGCTTTATCGCAATAATAAAGAATTTTATGTTTATTCATAAGACCGATTTCATATTTGTTCAAAAGGTTTATAATATTTCGTTTCCTTTGGACCTTTGATGAAGGATTTTGTAGTGATGAGTTGATACCAATTTTATTCACATGTTTATGTTTAAAAGGGACCCATTTCATATTAAAGTTAGAAAGAAAATTTTTATGAAATGGGGGGTTGTTATACAGCACAACAATTGGCGATTCACTGGGAGAAATAGTTATCTCTGAAAAATGTTGAAATACTTAAACTTTATTTACATAGAAATCTTATCTAAGAGGAGAATTCTAATATAACTAGGTATATATATAAATTCTGAATATAATAATAGTTATTTTTGCTATTTTCTTCTCTTGTTAAAATTAAATACATTCTAAGTTTTAAACTAGCCTTAATTGGTTGATAATGATAAAACAAAGAACTTTTCCAACTTAGCTTTATATTGACTCCTTTGTCATAGGTAGAGCCTCTGCTACCAGCAAACGTCTATAGTCTCGACAGGGATACCTTTTAACCATTTCATCATCCATTATCCCATTCATTTCAGAGTATAATTAAAAGAATGAATCCAGAAATATGACTTTCATATTTTGTATCGCTTTTCTTTTTTCTTATTTTGCGAGATAAAAAGCCATTGCCCTGGTTTGGTGGCCAACTATTTGACAATGCCATTCACTAGTTGTAATTTAACTGAACAAGCTGGCTGGCTCGTGATGAGACCCCTTGTCTTATAATTATAAGCCATTACCCTGTTTTGGTATGTATTATTCGTAATGTCAGTTGAACTATTCCCCAATGATCATGGTAAGCAGGCTTGTAATAAGACCCCTTATCTTTTATATCAAATATATTTTAGAATTACACTCTGAGTAATCATAAACTTTGATGAATGGGGAATGAACAATTTTCTCCTTAAGAGAGCATGGATGACAGGGTAAGAGTTGAAGATGCTAAGATTGAATCAATTTCTGTTTTTGTATTTATAACCATTTTTTGACCATTTGAAAACATTAAAATGATTTAGAGTACTTCTAAATCTTGAGAAGATTTCACAAAAATAAAATGGGGTTTCAGAATCTAAATATACCTAATTTCCTAGAAATTTTCATTTTGTTTAAGGTTTCCATTTTAAAAGTAAATATCAAAATTATTTCTTTTGAGAAACTTTTTCAATATAGAAAAGGCCAATGGAAGATATCTTACAACTTTATTTTCCAATAATCCTAAAAACTATGAACACAAATTTTGCTGAAAATTGAATATTTACAAAGGGAGAAGGGGTTACCTCCTCAATTGAAGAATTTTTTCAAGATAAGGCCATTAACATGAAGAGAATCTCTCTTACCTGATAGATCTTGCAATATGAAAGTAGAATGGCCTATCTTCTCGTTGATTTGAAATGGTCCGAGCCACATTTTCTGGAACTTAGTGTGTTTTCCTTTATCCTCATGGGCTTTGTCCCATTTCAGAACTAGATCACCAACTTGTAATTGTTTTGAACTGGATGAAGTTGAATCAAAAGATGACTTGATAATTTGTTGATGTTTTGCATGTATAATTCTAGCGTTTTCCCTTTCTTCTTCTAATTTTAAAATTTGATCATGTCTTAGTTGAATAGAAGATGAGGGACTTTCTTCAATAAACTGCACTAAGGCTAGAGATGGAAGTACTAAATTGGTTGGTATGACAGCTTCCTTTCCATATACTAGTTTAAATGGAGAAGTACCTATGGAAGCCTTCTATGTTATTCTGTCAGCCCATAGTGCAAATATCAAAGATTTATGCCAGTTTTTATGATTCTGCTCAATAGTTTGCTTAATGATTTTGACGAGATTTTTATTGGTGGATTCTGTTAAACCATTACCTTGGGGATAGTAATTCGCAGAATATTTCAATTTAAACCCTCTTTTTATAGTGAACTCAAACATAGAATTTCTAGAGAAATAAGATGCATTATCGAAAACAAGAGCGTTTGGGACACCAAACCTGGTAATAATGAATTGATCTATGAACTTTATAATTGCTTCAGAGTTTGTTGTCTTAAGAGGAATTGCTTCAACCCACTTAGTAAAGTAATCAGTAGCAGCAAGGATATACTTATGTTGTTTGGATTACTGTGGAGTGATTTCCCCAATGATGTCTAATCCCCATTGCTCGAAAGGTTTTTCAATGTTGATTGGTTGCAAAGGGAAAGCTGGTTTTCTTTGTCTTCCATTGGAGATTTGACAACTTCGGCATTTCCCTACGTATTCGTGAGTATCTCTGAATAGGGTGGGCCAATAATATCCAGCATGAATTATTTTTTGGGCTGTTGTATCAGCTCCAAAATGTCCTCCTGCTGGTCCGTCATGTAGCTCCTGCAAAACTTTTTGTGCTTCAAGTTTTTCTAGGCATCTTAATAAAATTGAATCATAATTCCACCTAAAAAGTACATCATCTACAATTATGAAGTTTTTCACTTTTAATCTAATGGAACGTTTGTTTTTATAGGAAAGATTAGAAGGTGCGTATCCTTTTTTTAAATAGAAAATCAGATCTACATATTGTGATTCAGGATCTGTGATACTTATCTAATTGATTTCTTCAGTGCGTTTTGTACCTTCTAATTCTTGAATATTGGATGCTCATGCTAATAACCTGAAAAAACCTTGGCCTCTGACAATCTTTGCTGGTTTGATTTCTAAGTCATATTCCTGTAATGTTGTGACCCAATTTGCCCTTTTTTCTCCTAATTCCCTTTGAATTAGTAATTGTCTTATTGCCGAAAAAGGAACTATAACTTTTGTGTGAGCTTTTAAAAGGAAGGGTCTGTAGTGTTTGATGGCTTTGTACATAGCAAAGGCTTGCTTTTCAACTTCCGAATAATTAAGTTCAGCACCTTGAAGATTTAAACTGTAAAATGAAATTGGTGCCTCCAAGTTTTGATCATTAATCTGAGTCAGCACTGCTGCATAAGACGAGGTGGATGCGAGAGTATACAGTATGAAATGACTTGAAAAATTGGGAGTGCTTAAAGCGGGGGTGTTAATTATTGATTGTTTTATAGAATTAAAAGCCTCTTTTTCTGCAGATCCCCATCTAAACACCGAATTTTTCTTAATCATTGTTTGCAATGGTAAAATAATCTGGGAAAAATATGGAACGAATCGTTTAACAAAGTTAATTTGACCAAAAAATGACTGCATGGATTTTTTGTTATGAGGGAATGGAATCTCAGAAATCTCTTTAATTCTATCTGGATCAATATAAATACCATCTTTGGAAACAATGAAGCCTAACAGCTTTCCTTGATTAAGAGCAAAAAAGGACTTTTTTGGATTGAGTGAGATATCATACCTTCTGCAGCGTGGAAAGATTTGTTCTAAATCATGTAAATGATTAGACCTTTTCTTGGAAAATATAGTAATATCATCTAAATAGACAACTACTATTTTATTGATCAATCCTTTGAATGCTATATCCATCGCTCTTTGGAATGTAGCTCCTGCATTGATAAGTCCAAAAGGCATTTTTTGGTAAGCATAAGTTCCCCATTTATTTCTGAATGTAGTTTTAAGCCTGTCATCAGGATGGACCAAAATCTGGTTATATCCTGAAAAACCATCTAAAAAGGACATTAACTCAGAACTAGCTACTGAATGGAGTATCTGCTCCATGGTAGGTAAAGGGAAGTTATCCTTTTGGCTTGCTTTATTAAGATTTCTGAAATCTATGCAAATCCTAATGTCACCATTTTTCTTTCTAACAGGCACCATATTGGACACCCAGTTTGAATGTCTGACAGGAAAAATGATCTTAGCCTTCAAGAGTTTATTTAGTTTGGTTTTTATTTGACTCTCTAGGTTAGGATGAATTTTCCTTAACTTTTGTTGGACTGGTTTTTGTTCAGAAAGCATTGGAATAGTATGCTGAATGATTGATGCATCGTATGTTTTCAAATCATCATATTTCCAAGTGAAGACATATTTATTTTTTGTAATAACCTAATGAATGTTGTTCTTTCTTCCAAAGAAAGTCCTAATCCCAAATTGATGTTTTGAGGGTTTTCCTCAGTACCTAGGTTTATCAATTCAAATCTTAAAGTGGAACTCTGGAGCTTTGAATTGGTCACTTGTTTAAACCTGTATTTAATATCATAAAGATCTTCTAGCTTAACCACTGGTTTTGGTATTGAGTTTTCTTCTTGCTTTTCCTGTATTTGAAGGTCATGATCACTTTCATCAATGATTTGATCATCATAGGACTTGTCAGAAGTTAAGAAATTTAAAATGTCTTCGTCATGATTGAACACTTGCCAATTGGTGACATTGTCGGGAATTGATGGTCTAAAAATTAACTCTACTGAAAATCTGTCTGGGATGTAACCTTCGAAAGCTAGGAGTTTAGAAGCAACATTAGCTAGCAAGTCTACTGCTGCATTCTGGGATCTAGGGATAGGATAAACATTGAATGCTAAAAATTGAGATATGAGTTCCTGCACCAAAGACTGATAGTGTTTGAGATGACTAGAAAGATAGTGAATTATATTTCTAACTTGTTTTATGACCATTTATGAATCACCAAACACTTTCAAATATTGGACTTTAAGACCAATTTCTTTGTATAGTCCTTGAACTAAGGCCTCATTTTCAGTCGTATTATTTGTGCATTCAAATTCCAATCTACATGATAACATATTTTTTTCTCCTTCAGGGGTAACTAAAATACACCCTGTTCCTGCACCTTCACTAGATTTAGACCCATCAATGTATAGTGACCAAAATAAAGAATTATCAACAATTTTATTTACAGTTTCCTCAGCAATATTGACACATCTTGATCTATCGGTTTGTGAAAATTTTTCAATTTGGGATGTGATATCATTTACTGAGAAAGGGGATGGTTGGGCAGTGAAATTGCCAAAGAATGATTCGGAAGAGTAATTCCCCAAAATATTGTTATTGAATGCTATTGGTTGATTCTCCTGTTCAAATTTAGTGACAGTATGGGTCATATTTTTCTCTCGATCGATTTTGATTTGATTTGGCTTTCCTTTATAGGGTAGCCACATATGGGACCAATCGGTAGAAATATAACTGTGGAGTTTCTCAGACCAATCCCTACTCAAAATTAAACCATAAAATTCAGGTATATCGGCAATTAAAATATCAATTCTCTAAACCACTCGTGGATCAGCTGATAACTTGATAGTTACGGAGTTGATTTCCCCTAAAACCTGGACCTTAGTTCTATCCAACTATACAATATGAATTGCAAACTTTTGGGGTTCAATGTTCAGTTTGGAAAAAACTGAAGCTGGCATTATGTTAGAGGATGCCCCTGAGTCAATCAAATAGCTATGTAGATTTCTATTATAGATCTTATAGGTCAAGAGAAAAGGGGGAGTATGAAAATTTGATCTATCTTCGATTAAAATTGCATCAGTAGCTTCAACTCTACCAAGAGGCGGTTGACCTGAATCATTTGCAGCTTTGGAGAAAACGGCATTAGGAAGAGGTGAAGAAGGTACTGCATTTAGTTCCTTAAGAAGTAATTTCTGCTGATGTTTGAGTTTGCTAAGTTCAAACATAGTAATGTTTTCCTTTGTCTTCTTCATATCATCAATAATATTGTAATCCATTGAATCTGATACTACCAACGTCTTAGATGTTGAAGGTATGTTTGAGGATGATGGTTTATATTGGGATGTTGTCGCCGCCGATTTCTTTTTGGGAACCTTTTCTTTTATAGTAGTGGTACCTGCACTCCTTTTCTTTGAAATTGACTGAACAGATTCAGGAGTAACTTTACTCCTGGTAGTTACAAGGAAAGCTTCTTGTTTATTTTCTGTATCGGAGTTAGGTAAAATGAAGTCCCACATCCCATGGCATTCGACAACCTCTTCTTCTTCGAGTTCCTTGGATGGCAAGACTGTTTCATCTTCTTCTTCCTCTTCAAGATCTGAGTCTGCATTAGATATAACATTTGGTGGTTTTGACTCAGGTTTCTTAAAATTTCTAAATGGCCTCTTTGTTGAAGTTTCAACTACTTGTTTTTTGATTTCAACCATTTCATTTGACATAGTCTTGAGGACCTTTTGCAGACCCTCCATATCATATGGATCTTTAGGGGTTTTCTTCTTTGAATCATCTTTAAAAGAAACTTTTTTGGATTTTCTATCTTCAAGAGCATCTTTCTTTTCTAAAGCAATAATGCGTTTCTCTACAACAAGCGCCTCTTTCATGTTTTCAGCTAAAGTTGGTTTTGCAGCTCTATCTACAAAAATGGCTATATTTGAAGGTAGGGCTATTATATATCATTCGCTTCTGATTTTCTCACTTGGTTTAGAGTCGATTGGAATCTTATTCAAGAGTTTATTGAATCGTGAGTTAAATTCCTTGATAGGTTCTCTAGATTCTATCCTAAGATTCGAAAGATCGTTGATTAATGTCGCTAAAGATCTATCATCGCCATACTTAGTGAGAAACTGTTCTTGAAAAATGTTCCAGCTGGTAATGGATCCAGAGGGTAGGGAAAAATACCAAGACCTAGCTGATCCTTGTAAAGTATAAGGGAAAAGCCTAACAACAACATCTTCCTGTGTCGCTCCTTTTAAATTAACTGATAATATGAAATTGTTAATATGTTCTTCGGCTAATGTTCCAGAATCTGGATTAAATTTCGGCAACCATTTTTTAGGAGAATTTGGTAATGGATGTAATGGTGTAGGCATAGTGACTGCACCAAGACTATTCCATGGATTCTGAGCCATCGTAGAACTAATAACAAATGATATTGCCGAAGAAATTCCAGATGTTTGGGGAGGAGTTGGTATTAAAGATTGAATAGGTTGGGATGTTGAAGTTGGTGATCCCTGCTGAACAACAATGTGTAATGGAGAAGTGGATGGTTGACTTCGCACTGGAGAAGATGAAATGGAGGATGACGATGAGAAGGTCTCACTGTCCGATCCTTCAGTGTTCTTTTTAGCCTTTTTCTTTTTCGATAAAGGCAACTCAGTAGGTTCAATACCGAGCTTTTTTCTTTGAAGTCTGGTGAGAGGGTGAGGTAGATTGAATTGTGAAGTCTCACTGCCTTGAGATACTTCAGATTTCTGTGGTGATATCGAAAAGCCTTGAAGTTTCTAGATGAGAGACTGAAATTCAGGAAACTCAGGACTTAATTGATCTGGAGTATGATGGGATTGAGCAGTGGTAGTTGACTCCTCTTCTTCTCGTTTGAATACTAGTGTTCCAGAATGCAAATGGGAGGTCCGAGGTGAGGTGGAGGGAGATTTAATCTCAGAATGGTCTATAGGTTTTGGTTTACTCACCATTCATAGTTCATGCCCTCCTTCTAGCGCAAAAAATGTTGATGCCTCGAAAATCACTGCAACAACATCGAGGAAAACCACCCGGTCCAGACCTTAATGCAGCTCCTTTTCCATTTGGTGTGGTTGCTCCGATTGGAAATAATGGGACCAGTTTCCCAATGATGAACAAAAAGGGGATGGATAAATGAGTGGTTTTCTAATAAAATGTTAATGGATGAATGATTTAATCTAAAAAGTAAAAATATGAATAACTATCCTATCCCATTAAATTTCTATTTTTAGTGTAACGTTTGATAATATTTATTCACAAACAGGCATATAGATGACCCTATTGGTAAACAAAGACATTCATTTATATGATAATTACTTTGTTCAAGTAGTTGAACAAAGTAATCATTAAAACATTATTACACTTATCCTTTATATATCACTGATACATATATGACTAAAAGAATAGCATTCCTTAAACATTCAATAGTAAAAAATATAAGGATTGCTATTGAAAACACATACATATATCCAATGATAGCAAGAGTAATCAAATGGAGATTCACATAAAAGAATGAAACAAGATCATAGATAATAGTACCATATGTGTTGTGAATCATTCCCGATATCAATCACATTCAAATTCCTTTTTCCAACTTAGAAATACTTTCACATCAAGGCAATAGTGCACATCCCATCAAAGCTTTCCTCGTTAGAATTTGGAATATTGGCCCAGTACTTATAAAAAATATACCAGAAGCACAATAGTGCAACTTCCATGTTTGAGTTTTATACAAAAAATGAGGACCCTTTCTAAATTCATGAAAGGGTCTATAAATACTGATTAAACTAACTAACTACAAAAATAAAATGCTATTAATTGGTACAACTAAATCTTGAGTATCTCCTCCACAATAGGTTTGTTGGTAGTCGGCAACATGATTCATTGTTTCGGTTGTTCTCCTTTTGATTTGAGTTGGCAGATTGCAAGCATCGATTCTAATTCTGGGGGATAACTGAGACGAGAATGGAGTTGAGCTGAGTATGTGGCATCATGGATTTCGGGAATGATACAACCGATCACATTGGTTAAACATTTGAGGGCGGCCCTTTGACTGTATGGTTTTATTAAGGAAAACCAATAGGTATCCCAAGTTAAACTTTGGATGCCAGTGATTAATCTTCCATTCTTCTCCAACTCTTGATTGCATGCTTGCTCCAGTGTCTTAGCTGACAACAATTTACCTGGGGTGCATTGTGAAATCATGTTAGATAGATAAAGAGTGTTATTGATTAGTTCAATTAAATTACTTGTAGATAATCTACATCTGGAAACCTCTCTCTCTGCTTTCATCAGCTGTGATTTCCATTCTAAGAAAAGGATATCCTTGTGTGATTCTAGGATTTTGGGTAGATTCGCTGCATGGCCCTCATTGGTGTCTTGCCAAGCAAGAAAGTTTTTCAGAGTCTCATCGGCTTGTTCCAAATCCTGCCTAGCATCGACTGATTTGTCAACTATTGATGCCGTTATATCACAAAGGGGCTCAACCAGAGAAATGTTATGACATAACAGTCTTAAATGTGTAACCAATGCCTTGTTAATTTGTAGCACTTCGAACCTGAAATCGGCAGGTTGTGGAAGACTATTGAACTTCTCTACTTGAAGTGACAGCTGAGCGATTTGCTCATCTTTCATTTTCATGATTAGTTCATTCATCGTCTTTAACCTGACCAATGCTTCAGATAATTATTTTTGCTTTTGTATTGCGCTTTAGTCTATTCTCTGTTTCTCTTCAAGCAATTGCTTATTCAATTGATTGTTTAATTGCTGCTGTGTTGATAATTGTTGTTCCAACTGTTCAATTTTCTGTTCTGCTTCGAACACTTATGATTGCAACAAAACAATTTCTTGGTCCTTTTCTTTAAGTATATTACTTACTTCTGATGCCATGTCCATAGTGGCTGTCGAATAAGCTCTGGCATATTGAGAAAGATTTGTTAGGTCATCGGAAGGGTTAAACTCTTCTTTCCATGCTACATTAGTTGTCTCTGTTTGTGCTGGAAATAGGGAAGATTGATCAAGTCTTCTCCTTTTCCTCTGTCTTTTCACTACATCCCTGTGTTTGGGACTGTAAAAGGCATCTAATGGAGGTATGTCCTCCACCTGCAAAATAATTTGATCGGAGGGATCTTTTGGAATCATTTCTAAATCCGTGCTAGGGGGTAAGCCGCTGGTTCCTTCATTCGGAATCATTGTTGACATTGTATCTTGTCCATCTGTTACTTTGGGTGTATTGGCACCTTTTGGACCTTCCAGATTGCTTATAATGGAGTCAAATTGCTGCCATTCTTGGAGTAGTTTAGGATCAATCTGAGTATCCACATTGATATTTTCGCTAACCTTTTCCTGTTCTTTTTTCTGCTATTTCTCTCTCGAGAATATTTGATACAGCGGGAGGTTTGTCAATGAGTTGTTTTTCAGGCTCACTTGATTGTGTTGTCGGGGTAGTAGCTAATAAGTCCAGAGGTAGAGTTTGCAACCTCTGTTCTCTGAGCTTATTGAATTCTACTAGCCTTTCATCGTTATATCTCATTTTGGCCAACGTTTTCACCTGGAATAATGACTCTGGTGAAGAAAACAAGTCATCAAAATAATCTTTCTCATGATCAAACCTTGTAAGTTTGGCTTGTTCAAGCACATTATAGGAAACTTTCCTTGGATCGAATTGCCTATTAGGAATGGCTGCAAGGTTGAGCATGTTTATTTTCTCTGCTTCCTTCTCTACATGCTTGTAGTCATGCAAAGTATAAACACTACATCTCAAAGGAAAAGTAGGCCAAGCCTGATTTTTTGAAGTCCTAAGAGTCTTGGATGTTCCTGCGGTTGTAATTTGATAGGCCAATTCTCAGGCTAACAGCTTGTCAAGTATATATAAAGGAAGGACATGAGGTCTTGCAAGGCTACCAAAAACCCTTATGCATGTGAACTTATCTTCCCCAAACTAGTTTCCTATAGTGGTTAGGTCAATCTCTGCTTCCGAAGAAATCTTTGGGGCAGGCTTATCAAAAATGGCACGGTAAATAGGCAACATAAAACCATTACAGATTTGGTACAAGTGGTCCTTATAGTACGCTTTCCATAGCTTTTGGTGATAAATGTGGATTGGCATGGGGTCTTGTGAAGTCCATCTCCACCCTAGTACAGGAAATCCAGAGTTGAAACAAAGAGTATCTAAAATATAAGCACTAAAATAAAACGGAGGAATAGACCTATCGGTCACGCGAGTTTTATTTCTAAACTCAAGAATTTCAGTGGCTAAATTATCTGACAATGTATTTCCCCAATCCATTACTTCACTGTTAACTTCTGCTTCCATTAAAGGAACCATTTCAATAGTGAATTTTGTAGAATCATGTAATCCCCAAATTCTACACATCATTGCCCCAACATAACAGTAAGGGGAACATAATGAATCTACAGAGTACATACCTGAAGATTCATGTTTGTGCCTTGCGGGGTTTTGTCTCCACTCCCAAATTGGGGCTGATTCAGTCTCATTCTCACTTGCGAACTTCTCAAGAAATGATTTATTGTATTTCTTTTGAGGTTCAGGCAAGTGATACATTTTCCTTAAATCATCAGGTTGAAATGAGCCGAAGACCCTTCCGTCAACTGTGCAAAATGTTCTGTTTAAAACAGGGATTTTTTTCTACTGCCCATCACACTACATTAGTGTATGGAAGAATTTTTTCACGAGCTGCTATTTGGTGTAGATATGAGTCAGCTAAGTCTTTCAGGGAAGCTTCTGATTTTCTTGTTGAATCTGCGGTAGCTTGTACTGATACTATTTCAGGACCCTCTGCTTCAATTAGATTATATATGCTTTGCCAGCTTGTGTTTCCAAGGCCAAGACACATAGTGTCTGAAATCAATCCCTTTTTGCTTGGTCCTGGATCAGTGGTGGATTGCACTGTTACTGCGGGAGCCGCTGCTATCATGGATCTCTTGGATTTCTTTCCCATTTGGCTTGAACTTGTTGTTTCGGTGGAGATCTGCACAAGGAACAGAATGAACGTAATACATAGAATAGGTGGTGTGAGCCAATATGAAAGAATTATATCAATTAGCAAGTAATGAAAGATTAAAATAATACTGCTGCAAATACAATCTCAGGGGAGATCTCGGCATAACTGCTTCATTAATTGGCCACTTAACCTGTCAATAATTTTAAATACCCATCATATCGTTTATATGCTGAATGATTCGTTCAAGCATGGCTTGATTTTTTTGGCAGATAATCACAAGTAAATTGCTATCGAGAACGAGAAGGCTTTTAATAATAATCCAAAATAATGCATGCAAGCCTTTTAAATCTATTTTGAAACTCGCACCTTGATTTATCGGATCGCAATCGGAGATGTGTTCGGGTCGTAACCTTTATGTTATTGCAAAAATCGCCGATCCCCGATAGCAATACACCTTATCGCATCAGGAGATTTTGAAGGTATCTTAACATGCACTGCGTTACATCCCCTGATTGTCGATAGTGATATCGCATCAGAGAAATAGTGGGAGGGCCTATTGTTATATTTGTTGCTCGCCTTTCCCGATAACCAATAGTTATTCACTTTTCAGATCGGGGTAAATCAATGGGTCTTTATATTATGTTTTCCTTGTTGTTGCGATATGCAATCTTGCGATCACTTTATCGCAATAATAAAGAATTTTAGATTTATTCATAAGACCGATTTCATATTTGTTCAAAAGGTTTATATTATTTCGTTTCCTTTGGACCTTTTGATGAAGGATTTTGTAATGATGAGTTGATACCAATTTTATTCACACATCTATGTTTAAAAGGGACCCATCTCATATTAAGGTTAGAAAGAAAATTTTTATGAAATGGGGGTTGTTGTACAACACAACAGGTCGCCATTTCTGAAGTGCATGTAGTATTTCCAACATTTCCTTCCCATAAATCGCTTGCTTGAGGTGTATCCGTAAAAATACCCAATTGCCTACATCAAAACTTCTTTCAATGCGATGTTGATCTATCTGTTGTTTCATTCGATTCTGTACCAAAGTGGCATCATCCTTTAAAAGTTGGAGAACATGTTGTGGATGCTTGATGTGATATTTCATTTCTTGAATCTTTTCTTCTTGATATGTCCTTCTATCTTGAGAGTTTGAGGAGTGGTAATTTCTTCCAATGCATTACAAGATGTGGTGAAATTGATTTCTTGATGATCGATGTGATCTTTCACTTCTTGAAATTTTTTCTTCTTGATATGCCCTTCTATCTTGATAGTTTGAGGAGTGGTAATTCTGCCCAATGCATTACAAGATATGGTTGGATTCATTTCTTTTTTCTTGATGTGATATTTCACTTCTTGAACCTTTTTCTTCTTGATATGTCCTTCTATCTTGAGAGCTTGAGGAGTGGTAATTATTGCCAATGCTTTACAAGATAAGGTCAGATTCATTTCTTCTTTATCTGGGGTTGGTTCCTGGTGTATATCCTCTTCTTTTGATGATTCTTGATCCTTTTCTTCCTCCTCTTCATAATCTATGTAAAATAATTTCTTCTCAGCACACTTATGACCTTTAGTGTATTTGCTATCAGAATTGTAACAAAGCCCTTTTTCTCTCTTTTCTTCCAATTGTTGTGGTGTAATCCTTGTAGGTCATGGAAGGCTAGGAGGAAAAAAACTTCCATAATTATAGTTGTGAGTGGTGGGATTCCTTGTTTCCATAATTTCACTTTCAAATTTTCTTGCCAACTTGAGTGCCTTCAACAATGAATCAGGTTCCCAAAGACGAACCTCCTGTTGAATGTTATCCTTTAAAGTCCCTATGAAGACATCAATTCTTTGCTTCTCTGGAATACCATTGACCCTTATATTCAAATTTTGAAAGTCCTCAATGTGCTCTTCCATTGAACCCTTTTGTTTGAGATTTATCAATTCGCTAAAGAAGGTGTTTCTCTTTGTGTCCTCATAATGTGCTATCATTTCCTCTGTGAAAATTGACCAAGTGACATGTGATTTATGAGAATATAGTCCTTTATACCATAAAAATTAATTTAGTTCTAAATATAAAGATGCAATATGTACCTTTTGTAATAGTTGCAGCTCATGTAGAACAAAATATTTCTCCCTCTGTAGTATTCAAATTACTGGATCCTTGCCATCAAACTTCCTCATATCGCCTTTTCTTAATTTTAGGAGCTCGATAACTCTAAAATTTCAGATCATTAAGTTCTAAAGTTTTGGTATTTTGTAGAAGTCTGAGTCCTCTTTCTAACTCTACAACTCTGATTACAGTTGGGTTCCTAAAGAAAGAGTTATTCCCAATCTCCTGGGATAACCTAATTATAGACTAGTTTAGTAGAGTGATCTTGTACTACATGCCACACGTCACTGTTTCACCCATAGGTTCTGAAAATGATACCCAAAAAACTAAATTATGTTTTCTTTCTGTCACTATTTACAAAATTTGAATCAGGTTCTCAAAGAGAGACTTATGATGATTTTCCCAAGGTCACCTTTTTAGAATGTAATTCTGGAGCTTGTAGAAACCATAAATGCCTTGGACCGTATCTCCGAAATTATGGAGAACCAAGATCTCAAATTCGAGCTCACACTTCCTCAATATTTAAGATCAAAAGGGTTTTAATTTTAGAATCTAAATCTTTGCATAAAACAAATTATAGTGAAAATGTCAAGATGACCTGTTCGAGAGAGAATTCTGTATCTTGCAAAAATCCTAACATTCGCAGATCATATCTCCACAAATATAGTGAGACAAGATCTGAAAGTAGGGCCCAATGTTCAAAACGAATTCGACTCAAATGGGTTTTGTTTTTAGCTTCTAAAATGTCACAGAAAACAAGTTATAGTGAAAATTCCATGATGTCATGTTTGGAGCAGTGAAACCCTAGAATCCAAAGCTCTGATACCAAATGTTATGAAACTAGCTCACAAAAAGATAGAAAAGAACGATAAATGCCTTGGAATTCAACCTCTTTGAGGGGACCTCCTTTACATTACACAAATGAACAATTCTTGGATGAAACAAATGACAAGACCTCCTTTCTATATATAGGAGTCTAAGGGGTCATAATATAATCAGAGTCGACATAATGATAATAATGTGGAACAATAATAACAATAGTGGGCTTCTATGGGGCACAATAATAACAATATGGGGACTACATGGGCACAATAATATAATAAAGGGGTTGTACTAATAACAATAAGGGGTTACACTAGTAGTATAGGGACCTAACACTTATCTTCTAGGTTCATTTACTTCTTCAGCTGTCATATTTCCCTTTTTGAAGTTTCAAGATTTTGCAATTTATTATACGTTGACGAACTTTCTATTTCCTCATCTAATGTAGTTTCTTCCCTCCTTGGCATTGCTCCTTTCAAAAGTTTCCCTACCATACTTTTTCGAATGAACATGGCCTTTGAAGGATTTCACTTTTCATTTTCCAAAATGTTAGCTGGCATTTCTCCTATTGCACCATGTGTTGGGGTTTTAACTTGCTTTTTCTTTTTCTTACGTATGGTGTTCTAACGATCATGCACTAAACGCAAGAAATTCAAGATGTAGATTGATGGAAGGGTTGAACTAGTAATCTCCTTTTGGTCACTTCTACTCCTAGTGTCATTCCTATTTCACCTAAGGCATGAACCTTAATACTTTTGAGTGCCTACCCGAAAATTGCACCAAAAATGATAACATGAATACTTGTTTTCGAATTAGAGTGATGTTGAGCATTCACTTTATCATTTAATTTATCAAACCATGGCATACTTAACTCACATGGATATTTGTGGTGTATACACAAGCTTCATAGTTTCTACCAATATTATGTGCAGAGACTTAAAAAAGAGGAAATCTACTAGGGATGTGAGAACTATTTCCTAACATAACTTAACTCCTCTACCTTGGTCTAGTCGCATGGTTCCTTATGTACTAAAATCCCTATACAATACTCAAATCCAAGTCATTGTTCCAATTGGAAGTAGGAAAATCTACAGGGATACATTTTTGTAGCAACCATTGATGGTTTCACAACACTATTGTTGGATTTTCAACAACTATTGTTGGTTTCACAACAGTTGGATCATTACCCTTCACACTTAAAAATATGAAATTGTAGTAAGAAAAGGCTTCATTTGAATGGTGCATTAGTCAAATGGAGAAAAATCAATTTTCCACATCAGCATATTGACTTGTATTGTAGTTAGCTAGAGTGACATGGCCTTGTCTACTAGTAAAGTCAGTAAATTCGAGTTTCTGTAGGCTAGAAGTAGAGTTGTGCATGAGTTGATTGCTAAGATCTAGAAATATAGTTGAGTTATTATTAGTTTAACTTAGTTAACTGAGATCTAGTCATTAGTTAAGTCAGTTGAAGGTCAATTGAGTACTTATGGCTGTTGTTAACTCAATGATCTCTCTGTTAACTAGTCAATCAACTAAACATAGACCCAGTCATGCATGTGATTCAAATTTCACAGAGTGTATAGTTCTTTTTCACTCAGCAAGTGATCAATTACCCTTGGATGTATGTACGTAATTTGGGAGTTTCCCTATCTTTTAGGAGCTTAACTACACTAGGATTGCACAAGGAAATAGTCAGTTGGATGAGGCTTGAATTGGCTAAGTGCTGGCAAGAGCAGGTTAGGAAGTAGAAGAATGATTTTACAGTGTAGGGTGTCCTTCAGAGTTGAAGCAAGATATTGTAATTGTTTCTCTTTCTCATGTGAATTAAGGCAAAGTAGCGGAGGGGTTTTTCCAAGTTGGGTTCCTGTGTAAAATAATTGTGTTCCTTTTGTTTTGATGGTTTCATGTAATTGCATGTGTTTCTATCACGTGTTTTCCTTTCTTAAAAATAGTAGAAGAAATTTTTGTCTCTTGATTTTAGTTCAATTTCATTAGTAGTAGAAAATTTGTTGCAATTTCTACAAAACATTATAACATAGCACATGAAAAATACAAGGAAATAAAAATAAGCTTTAACAAACTATATAAAAATGAATTTATCACACAGACAGACTTTGCATGAAATAACCCAACCAAATCTACCTAATCTATAATCAAATTAAAATACACAACTTGCAAGAAACAACTTTCAAAAATCAAACACACAACATACAAGAAATAAACATAGTGCAAGACATTACCTTGAGCATGCCAGACTTAGGGGTTTGACCTATTCCTAAGAACTCAAAAATTCACTATTGCAACTTTAGTAAATAAACAAACGCATCCACGAACAAGATTTATATTAAGAGTAATCCAAATTACAGTATAGTTCACACACTATCTATATCTGTCTATGCTTAAAAGTACATATATTTATATGATAGGGGAATATATGTCCTAATCGACTATCTAAATTTAGAGGTCACCTTAACCAAAATGATTTACCACATGATACATCAATTATATAAATAAATAATAAACATAATAAGGAAATCTTGTGAGAAATCATTCATTTTCCCTTGGTGCTGTAATGGATGTTACACATTGAGGCATATGAGACAGTCTTTAATCATTAATGCAACAACTTGTTAGCCACAAAAATCCCTTCTTGGATTTGGATGAAATCCATAGAATAAACCATCTTTTGATTGGTCTTGTGCATAAAATCCAGGAATGATACACAAGTGGCTACACCTATGTGTTTAGATTCCTCGTAGATGCCCAAACTGTAGTCATTTCTTGTTTATAAAATATCGTTAACTTTGTATGTGACATTTATTTCTTCCTATTTCCACATGCCTATGATCACATAATATTAGTTGTGCATCTTTACAAGGTAACGTTAGTGCCTCTTCATTTATTCTATACATACAATATGTGTGTGTTTGTGTCTGTGATTGTGTGTGTGTCTATGTGGGTGTGATAAGAAAACTAGTAAACACATATTTCATACCTTAAGCTTCCCATGGTGAATGTACAAAGCTTAATGTTAAATTTGAGGGAAAAAGAGGTGGAAAAGTAAAAAAATAGAGTATGTAATTTTTCAGAAAAAGGCTCAATTTTATAGCTCGTTAGCTAACATGGTCATACAAATAGGACAACAGATGGCACTAGGTGGGAAAATATGATGACATGACACCTTGAGGCATGGACATGTCCTAGGAAGGTTTGGAATTTTTGAGTGTCCAAGTGAACCCATCCTGAATAACACATGGTGAAAATGTGGCATGACACATGGCAAGTGATGTGGTAGTGACATGGTAGAGATAACATAGAAAATGATCCATCTGGCAAGTTTTGATTGATTCTCAAAATTTCGACATGGCATATTTAGGAATTATTCCACACATTTTTTTAGTGAAGGTTTTTAGTTTATTTATCTTTTGGCTGAAATAGTAGTGAACAAGAGAATTGTGCCAAAAATAGTAGAAGCCCCAAATTCCAAGTCATCTTGTGAATTGGGGGTTTGTTAGTTTACAAGGTTTTTTTAGAATAGATCTAGATTCAATGGAAAAGGAGGTCAAATAATTTAAAATATCCAAGTATGCGGGGTTCTAAGAAATCTAGGGTGTACATGATAATGGTCAAGGGACTAGATCCACATTTGAAAAAAATTGTAAGTCATTTTTCCAATAGGATTTGATTCCAATGTCATCTAGATATTTGGAAATCCAAGAGTTAATCATTTGAAATAATTTTAGCAAAATAGAAAAGGGGAAGATATTGGATATTGAGTTAAAAAACCAAGCATTCAAGCTTTCGATAATTGTCATGATTACGTATGAAGTATCATCCAGATATCTAGTAATCAGGGAGATCATGGGTGAAAAAATTTCATCGAAGGTAAAAATTATAGGACACCAAATTGAGCTCAGAAGAAAAGAGGTTAAGGTTCCTTGGTTATTCATTGTTCCATGTGAAGGGGAATCTAACTTATCTAGATATTTAATATTGTTTACATATCCTTATGACACAAATCCCATATACATTATTTGATTTTTTAAGCATATGGTCTTGACTCTTGATCCTAAGGAATAAATAATAATCCTTTAAATTTGGAATTGGAAATTTTAGTTGTAAAGAATCTATGTCTCATAATCCATTATGCTAAGGTGGTCCCAGATTTGAATTCAATGAATTGAATGGTTAATAGGGTCAAATTATGTTATTTCAATGTAGATGAATCTGAGCCCCAAGGGAGCCAAGGATCTATTATTTAAGTCTTTCCATGGTTGATTGATGAGATAAAGTATAAATAATCCAAAGAGCTTGGAATTTTTTTGTAGCATTCTATCAACTCTGATTTCTTTTAATAGAGTTGTCTGTAGTGATTCTTCATGAAAAGAGAAGAACCAATTTGAGGCATGAAATCCATATAATATGTTTGACTGCATGATTTTGAAGTCAAGGAATACAATGTTGAGCGTAGAGCCCAATTATCTTCTTGATTCAGAGGTCTCTGTTGCATTGGACCCTAGATCCTAGATGGGGCAACAATACCGCATGTATGATAGTCGCTAGGGGGGATGACTACTTTTAAAGAGGCCCCTGCTATCAAGGGTTCGGGGCAGCGCCCCGGAAGCTAAAAATAGATGAAAAATTGCCTTAAAAAATATTGTAATTTCGTAGTCAATCTAGGCAATTCATTACATGAATGATCTTAAAATAGAAGTTATGTTAATTTATGGATTTTTTCCCTAGAAGGAAACCCTCAGTTTATATTAGGGAATTGTATTTTGATTGTGTGTGATTATTCTAAGAGAGAGAGAGAGAGGAGGTTGCATGAGATCAAAGAAGAAATTATAGTGGATCTACTGTAGGTTGTATATCTTCATGTTGTTGGATAATATAAAAGGAAGGATTGGTTGTTTCTTCATGGACGTACCCAAATTGGGTGAACCACACATATATGTGTCTCTCTTGTTTTATGAATTTTTGTATTTGTGATTCCACGATATTTTTTTTTTTCCATTGCTCTATAATATATAATTTTCTAACAACCGGTATTTGAGATGAAGGGCTATTTGGCTGATAAACTCAGAGGAGAGAATGGTTCCTAGTTCAAGTGGGAGCAATGGAAGAAAATGTAGGTTTAGGGTTGAGAAATTTAACAAGAAAAACTACTAGTTGTGGAAGATTCAGATAGAACATTATCTGTATCAGAAAGATCTTTACCTACCATTGAGTGGAAAATCAAAGAAGCTGACAAGTATGATGAATTCAGAATGGGAGATTCTCAATAGAAAGGCACTATGAATAATATGACCATGTCTGGTAGTGTCGGTGGCATTCAAATTTCAAAGGAAACGATAAACAAAGGTTTAATGGTGGCATTGGAAAAACTATATGAAAAACCCTCGACCTAAAATATGGTATTTCTTATGAAGTGTTTATTTAATATGAAGATGTCAGAAGGAGTATTTGTTGCCGATCATTTAAATGACTTTAACACAATTACCAGTTAGTTAAGTTCTATATGGTTAAATATTGATGATGAACTTAGGGCTCTGTTATTTCTATGTTAATTACTAGAAATTTGGAATCGATTAGTTATGGCTATTAGTAACTCTGTCTCTAGATCTAGCACTCTAAAGTTTGATGATGTTGTTGGTGCCATCCTTATCGAGGAAATGCGATGGAAAAGATTTGATGACAAATAAGGTAATGCTTTTACCGTAGAGACTGGGGGAAGAAAAATGGAAAGTGGAAGGAGCCCTGGAGATCATAGTAAGTGAAGAAAAGGCATATCCAAATACAGATCAGGAATAGTGTATTGGAAATGTGGGAAGAAAAAACACCTAAAGAAAGACTCCAAATCTCGAAAAGGAAAAGAAGGATATGGACAACAAGAGAACAATCATGAAGCAAATGTGACAAGTGATGTGATGCAAGATTCTTTGATTCTTTAATTAGAAAATATTACTGATGCCTGGGCAATTGATTCAGGGGCTTCATTCCATACTACACTTGATAGGAAAATTTTCATGACTATGTTCAAGGATATTTTGGACATGTTCATTTGTGTGATGATAAACCTTATAAAATCATTAGAATGGGTACGGTTTTTATAAATAAACAAAATGAAAACCAATGGCGATTAAAGGAGGTAAGGCATGTTCCAGATATGAATAAAAATCTAATTTCAACATGGAAGTTAGATGGTGAAGATTGTGTAACTACATTCATAAAAAAAAAACTTGAAGGTCACTAAAGGAACCCTAGTAATAACAAAAGGAGAAAAGGTTGGTATGTTGTATTATGCAATGGTATTTATAATTTTGTTAATGCTTTAACCTGCACATGAAAAGATACGACATTTTATCATCATAGGCTTGGGCACATGAGTTAGAAAGGGATGCATTTTCTTCACTCAAGAAATTTGTTGCTAAGTTTGAAGCATGTTGATTTGGATTTCTGTGAGAATTGTGTTTATGGAAAAAAGAAGAGAGTCAGATTTATTAGAGCTGGGAAGGAAAATAAGAGGGAAAAATTATAGGTTGTGCATACAGATGTATGGGGACCAACTCAAGTATCATATATTGTTGGCTCTTGCTATTATGTTACTTTTATTGATGATGCAACTAGAAAAACATGGAATTTGTATTCAGAATAAATATGATGTATTTGATACTTTCAAGAAATGGAAAACTTGGTTGAGAATGAGACAGGAAATAAATTGAAGTTTCTAAGATTAGATAATGGAGCTGATTATTGCATCAAAGAGTTTGATACATAAAGAACATGGAATTCACAGAGAGAATGCAGTTCCAAGAATGCCACAGGAAAATGGTGTGTCAGAAAGGATGAACATGACAATCATGGAATGCACAAGGTGAATGAGATTGCATGCAATATTTCCCTTACATTTTTGGGCAGATGTTGTAGATACTTATTTTTATCAAATAAACAGAGGGCCTTCAAATTATTTGGATGGTGGTATTCCAGAGGAGGCATGGACAAGTATAAAGGTAAACTAGTCATTTTTAAAGACTTTCAATTAAGAATCCTTTGTCCACATTAATAAAGAAAATATAAGAAAGCTTTAGGCAAAATCAAAGAAATGTACCTTTATTGGATATGGTGTTAACAATTTTGGTTATCACTTATATGATTGTGAAAATCAAAAAATCATTAGGAGAAAAGATTTCATACTCAATGAAAAGGTATTGTATAAGGATCAGATGCTAGAAAATAAACATAAAAATTAAAAAAAATAATATGAAGTGCTTGATGAGATAACTAAAAAGGTAAAGGTGCATGAAAATCACAATGATCAACAACCACCACCACAACAACAACAACCACAACAACAATAGGCACCTCAAACACCTTAAAGTGGTATTAGAATATCTACCAGGATAGGTAGACCCCCTGAAAAATACTCTACTTCATATATTATGTATTGTTGACTGATTTTGGTGAACTGAAAATATATGAAGAATCAATGCAGATAGAAACCAAGAAGAAGTGGGAGAAAGCCATGAAAAAAGAGATGGACTCCCTGATGCATAACTTATTAACCAGACTTGGGACTTAGTCAAGTTGTCTGCAGGTACAACATTGCATAATAAATGGGTTTACAGGTTGAAGGAAGAAGATAGAGGAAAAAAGAGGTATAAGGCTAGACTTGTGCTGAAGGGGTTTTCACAAAGGAAAGGTATAAACTTTGATGAATATTTTTTTCCTATTGTTAAAATGACTTCAATCAAATCTATTTTAAGTCTATTGGTAGTAGAATATTTTTATCTTAGTAGTTATATGTAAAGACAACCATTCTCCATGGGGGTTTGGAGGAATAAATACATATGCAACAACCACAAGGGTATGAGGTCAAAGGGAAGGCGAAATTAGTGTGCAGGTTGAAGAAGAGCTTGTCTGGCCTAAAAGTAGCTCCAAAGAAATGGTATATAAAATTTGACAAGTTTATGTTTGAACATTGTTATACTAGATGCCATTCTCATCATTGTCTTTATATTAAGAAACCAAATGATGGTAGCTATATATATTGTTATTATATGTAGATGACATGCTTTTTGTAGGGTCTAACATGTAGGAAATAAATTTCATCAAAGGAAAATTGGCAAACTCTTTTTCAATGAAGGATTTTGATGGTACAAAACAAATCCTTGGTATGAGAATAACTAGAGACACAAAAAATCACAAATTGACATTGTCTCAGAATGGGTACAAAGAAAAGGTGGTGGAATGATTTAATATGAAAAATGAAAAACCAGTTAATACACCTTTGGCTAGCCATTTCAAACTAATTAAGGAGAGATGTCCCAAGACCTAGGAAGAGATGGATTAAATGTGTAAAGTTCCATATGAATTAGCAGTTGGAAGCTTAATGTATGAAATGGTCAGCACAATACTTGATATTTCACACACAATGCAAGTTGTAAGCAAGTACATGAACAACCCAAGAAAATAGCATTGAATGGTTGTGAAGTGGATTCTCAAATATTTGAGACGTATCAAAAATAAACCATTATGCTTTAGTGGTTCAAACATTGCTCTACAAGTATATGTTCATACAGGTATGGAAAGTGAGAGAGATAATAGGAGGGAAACCACAGGGTATGTGTTTATTGTAGGTGGAAAAAATGTCATTTGGGTTGGAAAATTGTAAAGCATTCTATCACTTTTAAGAATGGAAGCAACATATGTTGTTGCTATAGAGGCTAGTAAAGAAATGATTTGGTTACAAGGGTTTATGGATGAGTTAGGCAAGAAGAAGGAGATGTGCAGGTTATACAGTGATAGCCAAAGTTCCATTCATCTTGCAAAGAACTCAACATTTCATTCCAAGGATAAACATATACAACGCAAGTACCATTTATATTGTCGGTGTATGAAGATGGACAGTTGAAGCTGGAAAAGATACACACTAGCCATAATCTTGAAAACATGTTAACAAAAGTTGTAACCAAGGATAAATTGATATCCTACTCAGTATCAATTGGTCTTAAAGTATGATGATGAGGATGAAAAATAGCTAGGTCTAAAGTGGAAGCATTGTATAGAAAATGAAGTAGCAGTGGAGCTGCTATTATTAGTGTCCAAGTGGGAGATTGTTGGGTGTGGACAATGATTATCTTCTTGATTCAGAGCTCTTATCCGCGTTGGATCCCAGTTCCTAAATAGGATGAAAATGATTCTCATACGATAGCTACCAGGGGGGTGAAAATTACTTTTAAAGAGCCCCGCCTCCTCGTGGGGGTCCTGAGGTAAAAATAGATGAAAAATTGCCTTGTAAAATATTGTAATTTCATATTAAATCTAGGTCATTCATTAGGCAAATAATCTTGCGATAGAAGTTATGTTAATCTAGTGTTTTTTCTGTAAAAGGAATCCCTTGGTTTATATGAGGGGTTGTATTGAGTTTGTGTGTGATTATTATGAGAGAGAGAGCGCGTTGGTTGTGTGAGAGAAAAGAAGAAATTATAGTGAATCTACTATAAGTTGTATTTCTTCATTTTGTTGGATAATATAAAAGGATGATCTAGATGTATATCTGTGTCTCTCTTATTTTATGAATTTTTGTATTTGTGTTTCCGAAATATTTTATGTGTTCCATTTCTATGTAATATATAATTTTATAACATAAAAGTGAAGATCTGAGTGTAATAGAATGTTGTGAATTTTGGATTGATGAGAAAAATCAAAGGATATCTTTAGAAGAGTCAAAATTTAATAACAAAATTCATATATACAAGAATTCCTATGGATCTGCATTTGAAAATGTTATGAAAGAGGGATATACAAGGAAACAAATGTTGGTGTCTACATAGATTTAAAGTGGTTGGTGTCTCAAGAAGGTTGGTGCTTGCACATTAGGAATTTGGTGCTTCCTTCAGGTTAGAGCATATAAAGATCAGGGAGTCACTTCTTCCTTCAAGTGGTTGCTTGTAAATTTAGGGGATGGGTGTCTCCTTCTGGTTGGAGTTAGAAAAGATGATGTAACTATAGGTTTCAACTTACAACAATGTTCATACATAATTTTTGTGGTTTTCTCCCTTTATGGGTTTCCACATACATCTGATGTATATATGTTTTTTTATGTTTTGTTTATATGATTGATTGCTAAATGAATTAAAAAATTGGATATTGTTACTAAGTGTTAACATTGGACCTAATATTAATTGACCCTCCGCTTAGTATTATCTTGGTTTCTAACAATTGGTGTTAGAGGCAATTCTTTCAAAAACAGTCTAACAAATGGAAGGTGGATCTAAGACAATGGCTACCAATATGGAAATCCCAACAAATAATCCCCCATGTTCATTGGACAAGTTATGCATTTTGGAAGGTACGAATAAGAGCATACCTAATGTCTCTCAGTGTAAATGTCTTGGACATAGTATATAATGGCTATGAAAAGCTAGAGGTATTGATTAGTAAATATGACAAGCTTGAGCTCACTTACAATGCTAAAGTATTGAATGCAATTATAAGTTCTTTTCTTGAATCTAAGTTGGTTAAAGTCATGTACTATGCAACAACTAAGGATATATGGGATAAGATGATGATTTTTTATGAAGGTGATTGTGAAGTAAATAAATCCAAACCCCAAGGCTACATAATTCAACTCGGACCCTTAAAAGTGAAAGAGGACAAGGACATTACCAAATTCTTTCTTCGAGTGGAAAAAATAATTAAAATTACCATAAAAGGATTTGAAAAACCCATGGATAACTCCTTTATATTTCAAAAGATGTCAATATATCTTCTAGCCAGGTTCAATGTTAAAGTATCAGTCATTGAGGAGATGTAAGATTTCAACAAATTAACATTGTATCAATCACATGGAACACTAACAACATATGAAATGTTAACTTTAATTTAAGGGAAATATGCATTCAGGTAGGTTTCTTTCAAATCTTACAAAAAGAGTAAAGAAGATCTAGAAGATTGGAGTTGTTGATCTGATGATGAAGAGGCAAAGTTTTTCAGGTGATTGAAGAGAGGATTTGGGAAATACAAATATAAGTTACCTTTTAAATGTTTTAATTGTGGAAAATTAGGTCATTGTGCACCTAAATGTTTATAATAAAAGAATGAATATGACCATAAAGAGAAGAATAAAAATGGGAACATAAAGAACTTGGAAAAAATGTTCAAGAAGAGGAGTTTCTATGCATAGGAAGATGCCAATTCCTTAGAAGATGAAGATGAATAATCCTCTTATAAAGAAATAATGAAAGGAACATCAAATCACATTATGCTCATGGATCTATAAACTCTAAATAATGTTCGATACGAGGCTAACGAAGAAGCGGTTGAGGTAGAACTAGAAGGTGAACTGGTGAATGCCTTAGCAAAAATTCAAAGGATCAAGAAAAAGAATAAGAAGTAAAAGGAAATGTTGGGACTTTTTAAAGAAAATGATAAATATGAAGATTCATCACTTCTTCTTCTAAAAGTTAAGATGAAATAAGTGAAGAAAATTGAAGACACGTTGTTACAACAACTGAAAGAGAAGGACAAGTAGTGTGAAAAACAAGAAGAAGAAATGGTCCTCCTTAGATAGGAATTAGAAAAATTCAAGAGTCAACTAAACTAGTACTTAAATTTTATTGAAATATCTAACAAGTGACATGATATTTTGAGTATTCAAAGACCTCCTCCCACGAAAAGTTATCTAGGATATGAAGGAGAATGAATCACTAAGAAAGCTAAAGACAAGGAATTGGTTAGTTATGTTGAAGAAATCAAAGAATCTAACAACAATACAACCAAAGGAAATGAAAAATAGAAAGGGAAATTTTATAACAACTATTCAAACAATCACATAAATTAAGTGAAAAATTGGCAGCAACAAAGAAAGAAAAAGTAGATCACATCCTCCAAGGAAATTTTCTCCCACGCTCCAAAATAATCTCAATGGTTACTATTGTTCATGTACAAGTTTTGGCATAAGGTTGTAAATTGCAAAAAATATTTTGGAAAAAACTAATAATAAATAGAAGAAATGAACCTTATTAGATGAACATAGATAATTGAATTGCAAATTCACATAGAAATAATCTCATGAACAATAATCCAATGAACCTTATTAGCTAAACATAGATAGTTGATTTGTAAATTCACATAGAAATAATATCATGGAAAACAATCCATTTGATCCCTTATTTGATGATATTTAATTTCATCACTATCATAATTATGGACATAAAGAAACTGAGTGTAGAACCAACGAATCTATATTAGCTCCTCAAATTAAACAAACACAAGAAATCAAGACTTGGAGGAAGAAAATGGAAGAAAATGAAGAAGAATGTGGTGTTGTCTTGTATGCCCAAAACCTAGGAAGTGAATAATACGTGGACAATGGATGTTCTAGGAATATGACTATTATAGAAGCCAGTTCATGTCATTGAATGAAAACAAGATAGGAATTTTCATTTTCTGAAATGATGTCCCTAGAAAATTCATGGACAAAGGAACAACGAGTTTGGGTAGTAGAAGAGATAAATCTTAGAACATTCTCTTTGTATATGGGCTCAAGCAAAATATATGAAATGTAATTCAAATGTGTGACCAAGGGTATGATGTTACCTTTCACTCTAAATGTTGTGAGGTAAATTTAGAAAACACAATAAATGAAATAGAAAAGGGTGTATGAACCTCAAATAATGCATACATACTAAAGGAAGAAAATTAGAATTGTTATTTGGGAAAATTTGATGGGAGTTGGTTATGGTACAAAAGATTGGGACACCTGAATTTCGATCATATTGTGCAGCTCAACAAAAATGGCGTTGTACGAGAATTTAAAAAAAATTATAAGCCAACCAATAGAACCTGAAAATCTTTCAAATTAGCAAAAAAAATGATTTTCTTTCACGACTGAATAAAATTCATCTACTATGCCACTACAACTAGTTCACATAGACTTATGTGGGCCTGTAAAAACTACGACTGAGGGTTGTGAGCTATACTTCATGTTGATTATTGATTATTTACAAGTTTATGTGGGTTGCATTTCTAAAGGAGAATTCTTAAACATTTAAAAAGTTGATCAAGATCTTCAAAACCATGGTTGAGAAGCAAATTGACTGCAAACTAACATGTGCAAGGTCATACAAGGGTGGGGAGTTCGCTTCGAGTGAGTTTGATGAATTCGTAAATAACATGGCATAATGGTATGGATATATAATATATAAAATAATATAAATAACATAAATAATAACAATCATAATAATAATTATTTACTGAAGAGACATATATTAAAGAACATGCTCTCTCATGAAGGGGAACCTACCTAGTTATATAAGAAGTCCCTCATTTGTAACCACATCATCATCATATCTCTGGTACATTCAACATTATTATATATTAATATTTATCCTGTAATGGATATTATGATATTGTAGATATTTTTAATATTCCACTATGTATATGAACTTTGTTCATTGTATTAGTATCAGGGCTAATTGAGCCTTTGGTTACTCAACCATTACAAAGAGCCAGTTTGATCTTTCCCTTGGGCATCAACACTTCATCAAGTTCATTTTCATTGTCTTCCCTCAAGCATCTTTTCATCTGCAACCTGCAAGTTAATCCACCATTATACTAGTCAAGCAATCATCACCACTACCACATCATTTAATTCCATAATATTTTTTGTGCAAATAAATTTTCAAATGGCTATCATACATTTTACATTTCCACATTTTCACAACCGTATAACTTTGTACGTCCCTATCCATTGTCTATATGGTTCCAGTCGCCACTATACATAATTTCACGAATCACCACCTAATGATATAATTAAGAGAAAATGAATCATGGGAGAAACAATAAGTGTTAAAAAAATTATTTAATAACTACAACATATAGTGGGTACCAAGCAAGTAAATAATACTTTTATAAAATAAATTATTATAAATATTATTTTGGTTAAATAATAAAAGGGAAGGGCATTAGTTAATAAGTTATCATTTTAAAAAAAATATTATTATTTTCTAAATTTATTTTCCATTTACAAGGAGAAAAAAAGAAGTCAACATTACTTAAAAAAGAGAAAGGAAGAAAGAAGCTATTTAAAAAATTCAATAAATTTTCTATCAATTAAATAATATTTCATAAAAAGGTTAAAGGAATTCAAGAAAAAGTGAAATATTAGGGTATTTTTGATCGAAAGCAATATGGATTCAATTGTTGAAGAAAAAATAATGGATTACAATATAGAAATGAAGGAAGGAAGATTTTCCTATAACATACATTCAATCATAGATCAGATATTGCTTACATTAAAAGGGAGTATCCAAGGGAAGGAGATTAATATCATTATTACCAAAAACAACAAGGAAATTACATCAATATTAATTTGGTGAATAAACTATTAATTCCAGAGTCAAATATATGTGAAGGAAAATATATTTTTGGCGAGAAAGACTATGGAATTAATGATTTGTAGGTGACAATTGATCATTATGAATGCATGTCTCAATTCAGTGTCATAACTACGTTTCACAAAGAGATTAACACAATTCTCAGTCTACCATGGTTTTAAGAATTAGTTAAGTTCATGTTAAACATAGATTTTTATTTTTGATTTTTCCTTATAAGAAGAAAATGATCACATTCCAAGGAATGAACACGAAGTAAAAATCGATAATTCCCTCATCGTAAGAGTTTAAGGATATTTCAGAATTGATTCTTCAAGAGAATCAAAAAATAGTATCAAATGAGTAGAAAGAGATTGAAGAAGTAATCTCTAATAAAGACAAAGAAATTCTCGTTTAAAATATCATTGTCAAAAACTACTTGCACAATTCAAAATGTGTAAAGTTATGAAACACAAATTAGAATAAGAAAATGAATCTCTTGCAAAAAAACTCAATGGAATTTTACCAAAAACTAAAGAAAAAGGAACAAATATCAACAAATTCAATATCACAACTCAAAAAGATGGCAAACTAATTGAAGTGAAAATATATTTAGTTTTGACATTTTAAACAATGGAAATATCTAGAGTAGATCCAATGATTAAATAAGCATCATCCATGCATGAAAGGAATGAGATACTTCAAGTAAATCAAGGAATCCTCACAAACAAGATAAGGGGGAATTAGATCACAATAAGTCCTTATCGACACCCAAATTATAAAAGAAAACATCTCAACTCGTCCGCAAATCCATATAGCTCATACCAGAGACAAGTGGCTTATGTTCCAAAGAATATCGATGTCACCACAATCTAGTTTGATGATAAGAATTTATCCCAGCCATTAAATAATTGAAAAGTTCTACATAATGCTGACTTAGGATGGGTAGATTCCTTGTTAGTTTGACAATTATGTTTATTACTCAGAGGATCCTATCATATTTTATCATCAATGGTGATAAATCTAAGAATTTTTAATATCAAATGGATTTGGCAATAAGCTTTGAGGACAAAGATTTTATGAAGATGAAGGAAGTGTTATGAATATAATATATATAAATAGTATAAATAGTATAAATAATAATAATAATCATAGTAATTAATTACTAATTAGGCATGTCTTAATGGACATGGCTTCTCATGAAGGGGCACCTACCTATGTATATAATAAGGCCCTCATTTGCAACCACATCATCATCATACCTCTTATACATTCAACATTCTTATATATTAATGTTTATCCTATAATGGATATTACAATATTCCAAATATTCTAAATATTCCACTACATAGATGAACTTATTTTTTTACATATAAGAAGACTGATCACTATTGTTAACACTCCACAACAAAATGGTCTGGTTGAAAGGAAACATAGATCAGTGCAATAACTGGCAAGATTAATGATGGATGAAAAAAAAATCCAAATACTTTTTGGGTTGAAGTTGTTAATACAACAATACACACTTTAAATAAAGTTCACTTAAGGCCAAACAGTGATGAGGCTCCATATGAACTATTGTATGGAACACTAGCCTCACTAAAGCACTTCAAAGTCTTTGGCAACAAGTGCTACATCAAGAACAATGATGACAATCTTGATAAGTTTGATGTAAGGGCTAATGAAGGAATATTTTTAGGATATGCTAATAAGAGCAAGGGATACAAATGTTAGAATAAAAGGTTATTGATTAGAATAATGTAAACATTAGGATATTTTTGAGCTCTAAAATGGACCTCTTAAGGAAATAATAAAATAATAATTGAAATAACAAAATAATATTTATAAATTTTTAAAGAATTTTATTTTATTGTATTTTCGCCTTATCTACTTATAGGTTTACTCAAATTCCAAGTTAGACATGTTTTATGCATAACTCCATTCCACATCCAGTGAGTACTCACTCTACATACTTTTGAGTAGACACGCATCGAACAAATTTATTTTTTTTTTCTGAATAAGACTAATTCTATTATCATACAAAAATCAGAAATACATATGAGTTACAATGGGCAAGGCTATGGAAATCTGCCTGGAAGCCCTCTTCTTGCCCTGATTACATTCCCAAAATTGAACGTTATCAAAATTTCGGATTCGATAATTTGCCAAAGGCTCGACACATTGACACTGAAGACACAAGGACATTGAACAGACCAAGACACAGACAGACAGACACATAGACAATTATAGCTGATACGTTGACATAGATGCTAATGCCGCTTGGCCGAATCATAGACATAAAGATAAAAACATAGAAATTCTCTTGCAGCAGAGGTAACCAAGAGCAAGCTCATTCTTCATCAGTGGTGTAGGGCGCCTCTTCTACTCGACACCCAAATAGTAGAGAATCATCAGAGTCTGAGAGAGGGATGACCGCACCCGAGGGCCCTTCCTGAACCGGCTTGCTAGGACCAGCTAGCGCCATAGGACAGGCTGAGGGGACGCATTCCTTGGCCGGGCACTCAAGGTCAATTCCAGACCCTCGTCCATGAACCAAATGACTTGTTCCTACCCAAACTGGATGGCACGCGATGGGGGATTCTTCTCTGCTTTGGCATTGCCATTCTGGTATGGGCTCTGCCCCATGCATAGTATAGTCTGCCACGTGAATTGCCTCATCCTGTGTAGCACCAAGTTCAACCGTAATAGAGATAATAAGGGTTGAATTAGCCTGAGGGCAAGGAAGTCGATACCTGAGCGTGGGAGATTCCTCCTGACCTCCTTCCGCTCTTGCGTCTCTACCAGCTCCTCTTCCACCTTCATCATTGCTGCCTTGGAACCACTGTGGCACCGATGTGACTTCAATGGAGGAGGAGGGCGAAATGTGACCTTGCCTCTGCGTGGAGGCTCTACCTCTGGTGCCCCCTCGCCTGCTACAAATTCTCTGCCTTTCCCTTTGCATCGCGGGATTTGCCAATTGCAGTCTCACGCAGGTCGCAGGAGCTGCTTCTGTGTGAAGGACCTGTGCAATTGTAATGCAGTAACAGGGCCTGCTTTTCCCCGTCTCTGAAACAGGCTGAGTGAACTCTGGATCCCTTCCCCCTTCCTCTGCAAAGCGCATCAAGGAATTCACCTTATGCCAAACCATATCCCCCGGATGAACAGGCCCTCCAACGTTAATACCCTCCATTGCACTGGTTGCCAAGCAGCTCACTCGAGCTGAGAGGACTGGCATTAAATTCCTCTGCCATCGAATTTCATGTGAGGTTTTATCATTCCTTGCAGGGTACCGTCTGTCACCTCTGGGCTGCCACCTACCCACGTGACCACCCACCCTCTCAACACGTCCCGCCATCACCCGCATCTGGGACGCATCGAACAAACTTGAAAATACATGAAAAAATAATTTTGAACATGCTATTTTCATGTAGTTTCAATTTTCTTCAATGTGGGTCTACTAAAAAATATGCAGAATGGGTACTCATTGGATGTGGAATAGAATTTTTCATCCAATGGGTATTCATATTAGGTATTTGAGTAAACCTATAAGGTGATAACCCAAAAATATAATAACAAAAGTAGTTTTCTTCTTTTCCTAGCAAATATTTTCCCCTAGTGATGACATCATCATCTTGAAACCTATTGGTGCTTTTAATGTTAATTTTCTTATCACATTTTTTTTTTGAGGCTCATTTTGTTCCTAAAAATTTCCCTAATTGGTGGATAAGAAGTTACCTCTAGAAAGGAAGCAAGAAAGATTTATCAATCCACCTGATCAGAGAAGTAGTGAAAATGAAGAAAAATAGCTTGAAGAATCAAGAGAAGAGTAAGAAACACAAACATGATTCTCTCACTCAAAAACTCCCCCTGAAGGTATGTACAAAAGAACCATCCATTAAATCAGATTGTTGGTGATAAAAGATTTGGATTTAAATCTTGAAGAAGATTAATTAATATCTTTAATCAAGCACACATTGCTATGTTGTCGATGATTAAATGAAAACATTTTTCTTAGGCAAGCCAAGATGAGCATTGGATAAATGCCATGAATGAGGAAATGCATATGATTTAGAAAAACTATATTTTGGATCTGTTCCAAGACCACTAAATAAAAATGTCATAGGAAACAAATGGTCTCTAGGAACAAATGAAATGAGAATGAACAAGTGGTGAGAAATAAGGCCATATTAGTATGCAAAGGCTATGCTCAGATTGAAGGAATTTATTTTGATGAAATTTTTTCTCTTGTAATAGTATTAGAGGCAATTAGAATGTTTCTATCTTTTTCCTATTACGAAATTTTTAAAGCATATCAAATGGATGCAAAAGAAACCTTCTTGAATGGAAATCTTGAAGATGAGGTTTACATAGAACATCTTGAAGGTTTTTAGCTATCGAAAAATATTAAGTGTGTAAAATGAAAAAGGAATTGCATGGACTTAATCAAGCACCTAGATCATGTTATTCTAGATTAGAAAAATACCTGCAATAGCAAGGATTCAAAAGAGGAACAACCAATAGTAACCTGTATATCAAATTTGAGAACGATAATCTTTTAGTTATTGTTAGTTATGTTGTTGACATCATGTTTGGCAGCGATACAAATCCACTTAGCCAAAAAATTGCAGTGGATATGAAAAATAAGTTTGAGATGTCCATGCTTTGGGAAATCTTTTTTTTTCATGGATTGTAGATTACTAAATCAGAAAAGGGTAATTGATTTCCCGAAGAAAAATCTCAATGAAAAGTTGAAGAAGTTTGAGATGAAATAGTGTTATATTGTCAGTGCTCCAATGGTCACTGCATGTGAGCTTAGAAAAGATGACGAGTCATCAAAGGTAGATCAAATAATGTATAGATCAAAAATCAAAATTATTTTGTACCTAACAACCTCAAAACTAGACATCATGCAAGTTGTTGGTGTAGTTGCAAGCTACCAATCATCCCCAAACAAAGTCACCTTTTACTTTCGATGAGGATTCTCATATATTAAGAGCCACAATGGACTATGGTATATAGTATCCAAAGGGTAAAAATTTTTCATTAATTGCATACACAAATGTTGATTAGGTTGGAAGGATATATGATAAGAGAAGAACAAGTGGTGGTGCTTTATTTTTTGGGAATTTCCTAGTAGCCACGTTAAGAAAAAATAAATCATCTATCTCCCCTTCTGCTACTGAAGCTGAATATATTGCAGTTGTAGCAATTTTCACTTAGATTTTGTGAATGATATAAAAATTGTAGGACATGAAGGTAACTTATGCTAAACACATTCTAATCATTTGTAAAATGAAAGTGGTATTAGTATATCCAAGAATCCTATTTTTCATTCAAAAGCTAAGCATATCCCCATAAAGTACCATTTTTTTAGAGAATAGTTAGGTGATTAGATTGTGAAGTTGGAGTATGTCTCAACTAAGTAACACGTTGTTGATATCTTTATCAAGCCTCTTTCCTTTTTTTTTGAGTATTTAAAGTATAAGTTGGGAGTGATGTCTCACTCTTCTCTTGACTAGCCTTCTTCACTAGAAAATATTAAAACTATCCAAATATGCACTAGGATGGTTGTGATGACTTAGTACCAAAAACATAGGGATTCTTCCGAATCAATAGGGTTGTACAAGTTTGTGGGGGGGGGGGGGGCATAGTGAAAAATTCAAGGATAGGGACATTGCATTAATATTAGTTGCTTTTAGTTAAAAGGAGGTGGGGGAAGATTGAGCAACTAGCTATCTTAGGGGAAGCATGTTCAAAGAAAAAGTACTCAGAACCTTTTCCATTGATGTAAAAGGGGGAGAGTAAGAAAAATTAGAATGATTGAATATGGAGAATGCTCAGTCATCAATGACAAAGGGGGAGAGTGAGTAGAGAGTGGTTGTTTCTTCATCTTGACAGAGGGTGTGTTGCCATTAATGACAAACAATGTTTGGTGGAATTTCCATCAATGCTAAATGGGGAGGCGATTGAAAAAGTCAACAATGGTTTTCATTGATGTCAAGTTTATTCATTGATAGAAATAATATGTGATGTCAAGTTTGGGGGGATCTTGTTGAGGTTTCATGCATGATGCTTATGGTTTCATTTAGTTGTAGATAATTTTCCTGGAGGTACATTTTTCAAAAGAACATGTGAATTATTTATTTGGATAGCCCTCTGTAAGACGTTTCCAACAATATATAATGGCACTTCTCCTAACTCCACAATATTAAAGTGGAAAATGAAGTTGAAGTGAAAAGGTTACGCAAGTTTCCAAGACTAATAAAAGTTCCATCCTTAAGTAATATTTAGGTCCTAGCAATATATCTATGCTTCTTCCACATATCCAGATGCTTCAACATATCTGAATGCTTCATCATATCTTATTCTTCAGCATATCCAATTCTGCAGCATATCTAGATGCTTCAACATATCTAATTCTTCAATATATCCATACTTTTTAAGTGTATTGAAGGTTTTGCAAAATATTTATTTTTCAACACATCTAAGTATCAAATGACGTGGAAAAAAGAGTTCTTAACAAAATCATTAACTACAAGGAAAATACCTTCTAGCGAAGGTTATAATGGAGGTTTTTAGTGTTATAAAATTGATAAAAAATGTCAAAAAAACTATTCTAAAAAATATGTTCGTGATAGTGGATGTTTTAGCAGAGATTATAACAGAATTTCATCACAACTGAAAAACCTACGTGGGAAGAGGTTTTAGCGACTACCCTATTTTTCGGTGTGCTTCATGGAACAAGTAGCATCGATGCACTACATATATAAACAAACCAGACTGCACACATAACTAAAAGCACTGAGGTGTTGAATCCAAAGAGCACTAGTGTATAACTTATACCGTACCGATGCTAATAGATAAAAAAAATCCCTAGGGTGTTTGTGTAAGGAACGACACTGGGACACCCAAAAAATAATTGTTATGCTGGTGCTTTTGTTTAAACTTGCAGCATCGATGCATATAGCTTGTATAAATTACCTGGTGCGTTATTTATATGAAGGGACCAACGTTGTTACTTTTCATAATGTACTAGGCTAGAAATAATATTTTTTAGGACCAAGGTGTTAGTTCTATGAAAGAACTGGTGCGTTAAGAATTAGAATGCACTAGGGAATTAATTACAAAAACACTGATGTTTGAATAAATAAATGGCACAGTGCTTTCATTTTCCAAAAAGGCAATAGTCATGCAAAATTATGTCTTCTCAGTAATTTTATATAAAATAATGCACTCATGCATTTTTATGTTATGGATGCACCATTTTTTAAGGATATTTTCTCTTTTTTGGAAACATTGACTTGTGATAATGAAATTATTGTAATTTTTAAATTCGTTATTGATCTAAAAATCAACATATATCTTATAGCAATATTCATATAAATTAAAATTTGATTAGTGAATTTGTAATGATGTTTGGATTAATTTTTTATACTATCAAGTTTCACATCTCTTCGTTATATTATTTAATAATCCATATATCTAATCAATGGTGTAACATTTCACAGCAACATTGGATAACACAATAGAATAAATTCAAATATATTTTATTATCTATCCATATGCAAACATAAAAATAAAGTGTAATGAGTGTTTTTACATTGGTGAGAATAATGAAAATTGAAATAAATAATATACATCAATGTAAATCGAATAAAAATTTACCAATGCAATAAGTGACTCATAAACTGTGAACATGGTTTCAAAATCAAGTCTCATGCCTTGTTTCAACAAGCCTTTTGTTGGCATAGTTCTATACTTTGTTTTGTGCATGTTTTAAACCACATTATAAATCATAGATTTAATATAAAGATTTTTTTTGTTCTATTAATTTTAAACTCAGAGAAGTAAAACAACATAGATACCTACAAATTCCACAAATAATTTTTGATATGCCAACATATACTCACAACCCTTTTTTAACCCAATGTCAATTGATTCTTCCGATGGCTCTTCTTTGTATGTTAGCACCTATTTGAAAGCATGCAAGAATGGTTGTTGTAAAACAACTTAAAATATAAAAAAATGAAACCTTGAATTGTTATAAGGAAATAATAACAATTAATCACAAATTCTAAAATCAACCCTTTTCTTTCGCGTCGTCCTATTTTATGTGCTGAATGAGTTCCATTTTGTTTTATTTTCTGTAAGAAAATACTTGAAAACAATATATAATATATATATATATATATATATATTATATATATATATATATATATATATATATATATATATATATATATATATATAAAACTCAATTCATGATTACATACATTTGAAGCACGTTGTTGTTGATATGGCTCCTTTTGTGATGCAATTATGTCCATTTCTTTGACCATCTCCTTGTACACTTTTTTGGACGGCTATACTGGCATGTTTCAAATATAAGCTTGTTGATCATTTGGAATTTTCATAATCTTCATGAAAAAAGTAATAAATTATTTTTATATTGATATATGAAAACTAAATATAACAAAATCAATATTAATAAATGAATGGTTTGTATATATATATATATATATATATATATATATATATATATATATATATATATATATATATATAATCATTGTAATTAGGAATATTACCTTTTGAATGATTTTTTTGTTGTTGTTGTATGTTTTTGCTATTGCAAGTCTGACATGTCTCATTGACCATTGCTCTGGAAATGCTTCCCATAGTTTAGATATAATTTGGTTCTTAGAATCATTGGATTGATTTTTGTATTGTAAGTGGAAAGTACATATATTTGTTCGTTCCACTAGATCCCTCATAGTTTTGTAAAAACAAATCTCCCTTTCATTAATCTTCAGCACCACTCTAGATGAGCTAAGGACCAATTCATCCTCATTTACATGTTCTACATTTTTTCTTTTCTTAGAATGACATTGACTTTTTCCTTTGTTGTTGCCTCCTATAGAACATTAAACATATATGAATTAATAGAATATTTGAAACATGTTATCTAATATTCTTAAGTATATTTTTAATGCAAAAAAAAACTCATATTGAATAGTATTTTTTCATTCACTTGATTCATCCTTCTGCAATTTTTAAATTAAGCTTTTACACTTTTATGCACTTAGATTAGAAATAATCTGATCGACCTTCTTCATTTTGTAGCTCTACATGACACATACCAACAATACATATTAGTTAAACTCACATATAAGTTCAAACATACTAATTTTGTAAATAATTTACAAAGAGCTTTCCTTCTTTGCTTTATTTGATGTACTATCATTGTGTCAATCAATATTTTTGTTAATTGAGACCTTCTCAAACATTTTTTATCAATATAAAACCTCTATCATTTAATAAAAAATTTATTAAATATATTTTACAAATAAAATTTTACAAATAAATCAAATCATTTTTATCCAAAAAGAGCTCCGGTAACCGGTGCATTTATCTAAATAAACACATTGGTGTCTTTATCCCATTAAGTGATTCCCATTGCTTTACATGTAAAACACCCTATATATAGTACATAAACAAACCCATTAAATCTAACATTCCTAAAGTGGAAAACCCTAATTGTGAAGTGGTAGGGGAACTAAACGCTAAGATGAAATTTTGCAAGAAGAAGCAAGATTTTAAGATAAGTATTGAATTCTATTGTTGTTGTTGTTGTTGTTGTTGTTGTTTTTTTTTTTTTTTTTCCTGAATTTTAATTAAATTTAAATAGGAACAAAGATTGTAAAAAATTTAACTAGTAAAATCAATAGTAATTTTTTTATTATATAGGTTTTTTTTTTTCCTCTTGAATTATGAATAAATATAACAAAACTTGTAAAAATGTTTAAAAGGATATTTTAAATATTTTTCTATCGAGGGTTTTTGAGTGAATCACCATACCTTTCTACCTTCTAATATTCTGAATAGTTTTGCTGCTCCAAAGTATTATGTTGCTACACAATGCTCTTGATGTGTCTCTCTTGCAAATCACTCAAAATTTTTAGAAAAATAATGAAATATTGAATAACTTTTTACTATTTAAAATATTTTATGAAGTTAGATTTCAAAAAATCAATTTCTACTCGATTTTGAATTTTAAGAAAGAGAAAAAAAAGAGCTTATTTAATTGATCTGAATGTTGGTGCATTTGACAATCATGCACACCAATGCGCTTATAAGAAAAGCACATTGGTGCATTTATAAGAAAAGTGCATTGACATTGTGAGGGACCCAAATTTTTTCAATGCACCAACATGATACAAATCCTTTTTATTTTTGAAATCTCAAAACGGTGTGATTAATTTTTTTAACACAATGATGCATTTTGTGTTTAAAAGCATTGGTGTTCTAATGGTTATAAGAGCACCAAGATGGTTGAATTTTTTTTTCTAAAATATGGAAACAAGGGTGTACCGGTGCTTTTTTTTCAAGCACATTGATGCATTTTTGTACAATAGCATCGATATGATAAGATATTTTATTTTGGAATGCCGGAAACCTGTGCGTGTATTATTTAAGTAGCCTAATGCTGATATTATTTAAATGCATCAGTGCACTTTATTTTGATAAGCACACCAATCTGGTTTAAAAACTATCTGAAATTTTATTTTCACATAAAATGACACATTACTCTCAAATTATCCTTTAGGATAAATCGACATGACATACAATAGTTCATAATATGCATTTTCTGGTTGAAGTTTCCTTATTCTTGAAAAATGGTTTGAAAACTATATTGAAATTTAGATTGTGGTTATATGGTTCTCGAGATTAATTTTAGATATGCATACAAAATTTTATTTCTGTTTTTTTGCAAATACAAGGAGAAAATCTCAATAATATCAATAATGAATTCTTCAAATTCTAGCTTGTTCCATTATGTTGATCAAAGATCTTCATGGATTTCTTCCTTTCAATCTCTAATAAGTTCATATTTTAATTATATTTCGATTATCTAATTGAAATTTTTTGTTAATACATGTCAATTTGAAGAAATATTTATCCAAATTTGTAGGACCCTAGTTCAGAATCAAGTTCAAATGTAGAAAATATTCCTCCATTTCAAAAATGTCAGAAACTCTTATCAGGAGCAACATATTGCAAGTATTTGGTAGATGAAAATGGACAACATCTTCATATTGTAAAGATAAATCCATTCTTCGAACAAAAGTGATCTCTCTAATCTTATGAGAGGATCTAGCAACAAACTAGACAAACTAGTGCAAGATTTCCTAGTTTAAGTTGAAAAATGTGAAGTGGGAGAGAGAGAAACCTACCTCACTCTGATGCTAAGTGCTCAAAATTTGATGATGATATCTATCCCTTAGTTTCTATTCTTTCTCCTCACTATTCCTTGCATCTAAATACTTGCAAGAGAGATCAAAAGACAACAAGAGATACAAGAGCATACATAGTATAATTGAAACATAAACTACATGGCAGATCAAGGAGAATCATGCTATATGAATACATATTTAGACATTTATGGAATGTAAACATCAAATGTATATATAAATGAATCCAAAAGGGAAGAATAAAACATTTCATTGAGGTTTGAGACCTCCTTTGTAGTGGATTTACAAGTCCAAGCCATCGCCATTCAACAACTCCTCCTTAGTTAGATGGGCAACATTTGGGCATAGTTTCAACATAAGAATGGAGGCAAGCAATGACCAACAATTTGGGGATGGAAAGGACTTGATTTATAGGAAGGGAGAGGGAGTTAGGGATCCACAAAAGAGGGATGAAGGTCCACATCTCAAGGGGGCATCCCTAAAGGTAGGATGAAGGACTCAAAATGGGATAGCTCGATCATATTTCTATCGAACAACATCCAACTCATTGTTCTCAAAGATTATAGGAGGTGAAGCTCCTCCTCCACTTTAGGAAAGACTTCCATAATAGTTTCAATGTGGGTTTTGATATCAAAAGTCATGTTGGAAGTGCTAGGTCAATATGATGCAATAGGCCATCAGCACAAGCCAACAATAGTACAAAGTGCATTGATCTTGAAAACTAGGGTTTCAGGCAAATTTCTCTAGAATTCTCTCATGACAGCTCTTCTTCCATTCTTGAGGGATGTTTTTGAATGTGTTTCATGGTGAGAACACTTTGACAATTTTCATAGTTTCCATGCTTCAGGATATGGGACAGAAAGTGTGACAAAATACTGTGTAAAAAATGTCCCCTAAAGCATGAAGGCATAACAGGGAGAGATGGTTGAAATGCTTTACAAGTCAAGGTAAGGACCTCGAAAAACACCATTGGGAGACCTGCAAACCGAGCATGATATGATATACATAGCTGACATCTTTGATATAAATATGCCTAATGATACATCTATGAATAGGCATTGAACAATACATGAATCCACTGCATGGATGCATCCATTCGAATAGAAGGGAACAAGTGTATGGATCCACGACATAGACACAGCCATTCGAATAGAAAAGATCATATATATGGACCCACAATATTGTCAGATCCATTCGTATAGAAGGAATCATGTGTACAATCATGAATAACTCATAACTCCATGCAACCTAGATTTATCAGATGAAACCTAGGGTCTTCATATTTGTCTCGATCCGATCAATGTACGGTTTCCACCATGTGAATAGATGTGTCGAAATTGAACATGATAGAAAACAACCTGATTACTGGTCAATGATGTAGACCACTAACAGAAATGAGAGAAACCACCAATAATGACAATTTCTCTCAAGGTACAACAACACAATCCATGAGCGTGAATAATGAAGATGAATTCAAACACCTACATAATCATTTGATCGAGGGCCAATGATGTAAACCCATTGTCTAATGAGAAGAAATTTCCATTGAGGCATGCAAGCTCCAAGGTACTAGTAGGGAGTTTCTAGATCACCTTCCTAGATACTGAGCTGAAGTCGACAGGAAGTAATCTATTGAAGGAGGGCCATAATGTATCCCACATCATCGACATGAAACAAAAAATGTAGTAGAGTAGGTAATTTTGATTCAGGACTATGGTAGAAACACTAGACAGCGTATAAGTGGTAAAAAACTATAGATGGGACTTCTCTTGAACATATCAGTGACACAACTCCAGATTTTGGTAGCATTTAACTCATTGTTGAGTCCCAAACTTACACCTTCCCTACGTCCCTTTTTAGCCTTTTTCTCCAGTTACCTGAACCTCTAAGCTATCAAATCATTGCATAATAGTTTAAACTGAGTATATAAATGGTTTCCTAACTATGTTTTGTGACTGCTGTTTGATTTAGATTTTTGTTCAACCAGCTACAGAATCTGTCACTTTCCGCAGCCAGAATCAGTTTCTGCAGCCTTTTTGTTAAACTGTATGTTACAAGTGTCTATTAAAGAACTCAGCCGCATGGGCAAGCCATAAAGGACGTGGACATGGAACATGACCCCTTGGTTCAGCCAAATCATCCATAGAAGCCAGCGGTCAAGGCCGGTCAAACGGTGGTCAACACAAGGAGTTAAGTGGTGGCATGACTCTATTTTTAGCACGAGGACGATTGCGTGGCAAGGTCCTAAGTTTTAGGAGGTGTATTAACACCTATGGACTGCTCATCGACCAAATCCAACAAACCATCTCTTGGATTTACTGTCCACGGCCACCATGCTGCTATAATTCTGGATTTTGTCTTTTACGTGCTTGGCTACCAGCGCAGGCCCTGTTAGTTTGTTATGTATTTTCTGTTATAAATAACCCATCTCCATATGCAGATAGCTAGTTAGTTGTTGTATGTAAAACTTGACTGTTGTAAGAGCCTTTGAGCCGAGACTTAGTCTCTATTTCATAATTGTGTTGCAAAATATGAGAAGACACTGATTTTGCGTTCAATTTCGTGATTGGTTCTGATTAACCGAGGGTGCAGAGGGCCCCTGTACACCAAGGTCTTGTAGTTGATGTATAGTTTAATGTTTTTCTTCATTTTACGCTTTTGATACCATAGATACTTGTTGTATATATTAACTTGCTCATGGCTTATGTCATTTGCCTGTTCATAAGTCTCTTTTATGCTTTTATTTGATTGACAACTGATCAGTGTTTGCATTTCAGGTTCTAGTAGGAAGCTTGGGCAGTACATATAAGTTTTGATGACTAATAAAATGATGGGATTATCTTGTCCTACTGCTAATTTGTTTTATTGGTTTTAATTCCAGCATTGCTTATTTCTTAGTTTTGCTTTGATTTATTTACTTTACTGCAAGTTAGTGATTAGACTATTCATATCATTCTTCAGTTACCAAATGATGAGGGATTGTAGAGTGAATGTGTAGCTTAATCTTAGTTATATTTCATGCAACTTAGATATCAGATCATTCAATTTGTGTATGACTACTTCCTATAGCCAGAGCGAGTCAAATGGTGAGGGGTCAAAACTGAGTTGATGTGATGTGATTAGTTTACTTTGCTTTCAGTCTTTAAATTGCTTTGAGTTCAATCTTTTCTCTTCTTTATAACAACAGCAAGGATAATGGGTTCCATATTCATAGTTCACTGTTTTGTTAATCAGAATCTAGACACATCTTGATTTCATCATTGTAAAGTTTGAACACCTTTGGAACACTTTGAAGTTTGGAAATTATTCATTGAATACAATTGTCCATACTTGATTACTAGAATCACCATCTCACACGCCATCTCACATTAGGAAATCAACAAGAAGATAAATCCAAAAACAAACCAAAAACTAAAAACGACAAAGAAAAAAGAAAATGGTTATCTTGCATAGATAGTGCACTTCACTTCAACAGTTTACGACTCTCGTATTGACAATTCATATAGCAATTTAGAACACACTAAATTGACAAAAAAATTTGGCTCCATTGCCGGGGACGTGAAACTAGGTAGCCAAATTCTTAAAAAAAAAAAATTATAAAAATAAGAAAATTTCAAGAAAGGTAAAAAAAACAAATTGATGACTTCCTAGAGTATGCTCTCCTCTTGCACCTAGTGTGACCTGGAGGATCAGAAAAGAGAGTTATTGATTTAGGAATTTCTTGAGTATACTCTCTTCTTGTACCTTGAGTGATCTGGAAGATCAGAAAGAGAATTATTAACCTGACTTGAAGAAATAAAAACGATATGCATAGAGCAAGAGATTCTAGGGGAAGGTTTATAGCGAGGGCCAAGAGTTCAATTTTTACAACTCCATCCACTCCAAGGTACAGGAAAGATACACCTCCAGCATCTCCAACTCATACTCCTAGCCTTAGGATCCCTGGAGTTCAAGAGGAAGTAGTTGAATTAGGAGACTCTCCCACACTATCCACCAAATTTGAGTTAGGAAAAGACCCTTTCTTTACTTCTACAGGAAAACACATTGTAATTGAAGAAGTTGAATCACCTGAAG